>RJWJ010010654.1:0-46503 GCA_004363605.1 Indri indri | reverse complement strand
ATTTGTTTTCTCCAACCAGAGATTCCACCCCCGTCCTCTCTGTCCAGTGTCCACCACGCCTCTGCATCCACCCGTGCTCTGCTCTCTCAGCTTTAATCCTCTGTGGGCTGTCCTCAACCGCTACCACTCTGCTGGTTACAGCTACTCTAAAACTTCCCGAGTCTAGGCACTTCCATGTAACCCTGTCCACTTCAGGGACTCCACAGCATTGAACACTCCTGGCCCCACCCCCCCTAGAAGCTCCTCCTTGCCACATCCTCCAGGGCACTGTATTCCTCTGACCATTGCTCCTTTGCCTCCTCCACTCTGCTCACAAGGGCATTCTCCCAGGTTCTGTTCTCACATTGTTCCCCCTTCCTGTCCCTTCTAGACTGAATTGTGTACCCCCTGCAAAATTCCTGTGTTGAAGCCCTAACCCTCAATGTGATGGTACTAGGAGGTGGGGCCTTTGGGGGGGTAATTAGCTTTACATAAGGTCATGAGGGAGGAGCTCCCATGATGGAATCAGTGTCCTTTTGAGAAGAGGAAAAAGAGATCAGAATTCACTCTCTTTCATCCATGTGAGGACACATCCAGCTGTAAGCACACCAGAAAGAGGGCCCCCCCATCGCTGAGAATCAAATTGACTAGCACCTTGATCTTGGACCCCCCAGACTCCAGAGCTGTGAGAAATGAATACCTGTTGTTTAAACTACCCAGTCTATGGTATTTTGTTATGGCAGCCCGAGATGACTAATCCATCTTCATCCCATTTTCCTTTCCTCTCCTCTCCTCTTCCTTGCTCTCTCCCCCTCATTATCTTGCCCAGTGACCACATCTACTACCGAAGCTTCAACTATCACCATGATGTACACAACTATGCAATCGATTCAGAGTACAACCTTAGACAAGTTACTTTGCCTCTCTGAGACACAGTTTCCTCATCTATAAGATGAGAGTAAATACAGTGCCCTCCTTCCAGTACTGCTGTGAGGGCTAAATGAGCTACCGACGCAGAACAATTTGTATAGCTTGTGGTGCATCATAAGTGCTCGGTCTATGTGCAGGGTTTTTTTTTTTGTTTTGTTTTGTTTTGTTTTTTTTGATGACTGAGCAGATAGAGCCAGTGGAGAGGAAGCAGCTGAAGGTAAAGTAAGGAGATAATTTCGAGGATTTGGTAGAGACCTCAGACTCCGGCACAAGTTAAACCTCAGTTGAATTCTAGTCTCACCACATACTAACTTTGCAACCATGGGCAATTTTCTTAGTTTCCTTGAACCTCAGTTTGCCTGTCTATAAAATCAAGATAATTAAGCACAGATTCCTCAGACAGGCATTTAACTCGCTCTCTCAATAATCTGGCTTCACCGAATTTTTCTAGTTTTCTGTCCCACTATTTTCTTATGTATATTATGTGTTCCAGCCAAACCAGACTACTCAGTGTTCCATATGAAGAATCAAAAAATTAAATTGAATTCTCACAAGGTAGCATGGTGTAGTAGAGTCAAAAAAAACCTGGGTTTGAATCCCAGCTCTGCCACTTATTAGCTGTGAAATCATGTATAGATTATTTACCCTCTCTGGGCTTCAGTTTCCTTGCAGGTAAAAAGAAGGCGATAATGACAATAAAACATCTTAGCACCTCAAACTGTAGTAGCAGGACCTAGAAAGCCCTTTATGATCTGGCCCTGCTTATTTTCCAGCTTCATCATTTACTTTCCCATGATCATATCTAAGTTTCGGCCTGCTGAACTCTTTGAAGTTTCCCAAAAAGGTTATTTCTCAGCTCTGGATATTCATCATACAAACTACTCCTTCTGCCTAGAGTGTATTCTCCTCCCTCCCCTCTTTTTTTGCCTGACTTTTAATTATATTTCATATCTCAGCCTATGTGTCACTTCCTCCAGGACACCTTCTCTGCCCCACCCCAGCCCATGTTAGGTAGCCCTTCTCTGTACTCCCACATAAAAATGCTCATGCTTCCAAATTATACCTTCTGTATGAGTTCCTGTGTCCCCAACTAAGTTGTGAGATTTCTTAGGGTAGGGGCCATAGCTGCTTCAGTATCACCCCCGCAGTGAGGGCATCTCTGGCCACAGATCTAAAGTAGCACACCCTGTCACTCTCTACATATTACCCTATTTCAGTTTCTTCAGAGTCCTAATCATTATCCGGAATTATCATATTTGTTTACTCATTTATTTGCTTGTTCTTTTGTCTTCCTCACCAGTGTGCAAGCTCCATGAGAAAAAGGACCATATCTGTCTTGTTCCCCACAAATTTTCAGCTTCTAGAAGATTATCTGAAACATAGTAGGAGTTGTCTATGGTTGGGTTTGGCATATGCAAAGAGTAGAGGGAGTAATGTTCAAGTTTTTAAAAAGTCACAGGCAGAGGTGTTTGATACAATTTATTTGGAGCATAGGAGTATAAGGACAAAGTGGACAGGAAAACTGCGGACAGCTTGAAATGCCAGGCCAAGGCATTTTTACTTGGGCAGAGGGAACCATAGAGAGTTATTGCACTGAGGAGTGACATAAGGTGTAAGATATGTACACCTGCGCATATATACTGGAAACCTAGGCATCAACAAGATGATTAGAATACACCCACCATTTCCCCCTTTGGAAAACAAAACAGAGGCTGCCTAACCACTTTATTAGTCAGAGTTCTAAAACAGAACCAACAGGATGTGTATACATGTGTATACAGAAAGAGAGAGAGATTTATTATAAAGAAATGGATCACATGTGATTGTGGAGATTTGGTAAATTCAAAATCTGTAGGGCAGGCCAGCAGGCTGGAGACCCAGGGAAGAGTTGACATTGCATCTCAAGTCCAAAGGCAGTCTGGAGGTAGAATTCCTTCTTGCTCGGGGGAGGACAGTCTTTGTTCTCTTCAACTGATTGGATGAGGACCACCCACATTATGGAAGATCACCTGCTTTACTCAAAGTCCACCAATTTAAATGTGAACCTTATCCAAAAACACATTCACAGAAATATCTAGACTGATGTTTGAACGTGATGTTTGGCATCATGACCCAGCCAAGTTGATACATAAAATTAACCATCACACCCACATAGAGCCATGTGTACTGAGCACTCATTACGGGGATGAACTAACCTGGCCTTGTTCGGAAAACCATTCAGCCTACTAAAAATCTAATATTTTCCTGGCAGAGTCTAATCTATATTTTTATATTTTAAAAGTAGAAATACCCTCCATGACTTCCCTAAACAAGCCCTTTTGTTATTCTTTTGTCAGGTATATTAATTAACCCTGCAATAAGAGTCTCTACCAACCCTTGCCGTTTCAGAAGCAATTTATTTTCCATATGTCTGAGGCTTTTTGAGTTTTCGGTATTAATTGCTTTGAGTGTGTGTAGTGGGACTCAGGAGAGTGGCAGGGAGAGAGCAGCGAGGGCAACGTGCTTGGAGAAGGATATACATGAGACTACAACTGTATTCGTAATATGCAATTATTTTAAAACTTGATGGCAAGTGCATTTATGTTTGCTATATTATTCTTTTTTTATGTTTGGAATTTCTCATATTTTTTAAAAATCCCATAATATCCTGAATTTAAAAAAATCTGAGGTTCAGTGAATATAGGTCGTATTTCTAAAGTCACACAGAATTCAAACCTAAGTCTGAGTGATGCCTAATCCCATGCTATTTTCATTCTGCTCCCCAGTACTCCTTAGTAATGCCCCTCTGTAATATTATACCAATTTTTGTCAATTGCTGCAATCATAGCTAGATAACGCCTATTTCTTCTCCTTGACCTCAATGCAGTCTTTGTAGTACACTGTTAGCCATCTGACTTTCAGCAGCACTCCAAACACAGCTCTGGGAAAATACCATCAAGTGGGTTTAAAGCAAAGATCCTTATTTATGAAACTTCCCAAGCATCTATCAGGAAGTCTGGTCTGGGTATTACCCAGTATAGATTAGCACTGTATGTGTATTGACAATTCTTAATAACCGTACCAGTGCCAGGATGGAGAAAAGGGTAGTTATTAGTATGAATCTCTTGGTTTTGATGTTTAGTAAAAAAATTCAGCCTTGGATCCTGTCACTGTCCTGTGAGATTGCACAACAGCTGTATCACCAAGGTAATGATATATGGACCTTATATTAGTGTGGCCCGGATGCAGCATCTGGAAAGCAAGATGAGGGAACAAAGGTGTATCTTGAGAGTGCCATACAAGTAGGGAACTTATAACAATTCTCAAAAACTATAACTGCCTAGAGGAACACTGTTGGCCAGCACATTTGCCCTATGCAGCCACCAACCAAAACATGTTCCTCAAAATTTCTCTAAGTCTCAGCATAAGCACAAGCAACAAAACAACAATAAAATAATCTTACAGATTCAATAGAAAGCGTAATGGTTAATTTTATGTGTCACTTTGACTGGGCTAAGGAATGCTCAGATGGCTGGTAAAACACTATTTCTAGATGTGTTGGTGAGAATGTTTTTGGAAGAGATTAGCATTTGAATCAGTAGACTGAGTAAAGAAGATCATCCTCACTAATGTATTAATAAGTGGGCATCGTCCAATCTGTTGAGGACCCAAAGAGAACAAAAACGTAGAGGAAGGGTAAATTCATTCTCTGTTCAAGCTGGACATTCATTTTCTCTTACCCTTAGCCATCAGCTCCCCTAGTTCTGAGGCCTTTGGACTTGAGGACTTGAACTGAATTACAGCACTGGCTTTCCCGGGCCTCCAGCTTGTAGATTGTGGTGAGACTTCTCATACTCCATAATCATGTGAGCCAATTCCTGTAATCAATAATCAATCTCTCTATCTCTCTCTCCCTATATATATATATATGTGTGTGTGTGTGTGTGTGTGTGTGTGTATGTGTATGTGTGTATATATATATATATATATATATATAAAATAAACACTGACATCATGAACATTTTACTTCGCTCCCAAGTACAAATATAATGTAATCTAAAGCAGACAAGTCTGTGTGCTAGGCACTTGCTCTTTTGACAAATTTCTCTCTCTGGCATTAATAATATTTACCTTTTGAGTATTGCAAAGGTATCCAGGGTGGGTGTATTAGTTTCCTAGGGTTACTGTAACAAAGTACCACAAACCAAATGGCTTAAAACAACAGAAATTTATTGTGTTACAGTTCTTAAAGTTAGAAGTCCAAGATCAAGGTGTCAACAGGGCCATGCTATCAGTTGGCTCTAGGGGAGGATCCTTTCTTGCCTCTTCTAGTTTTTGGTCTTTGCTGGTAATATTTGGCATTTCTTAGCATTCTTTGGCTTGTAGATGCTTCAGTCACGTGATGTGTGGCTTTGCATTATCTTCCCTCTGTGTCTATTTCTATATCCAAATTTCTCCTTTTCATAAAGACATCAATCATATTAGATAAGGCCTCATTTTAACCTGATTACTTCTATAAAAACTCTATTAAAGGTCACATTCTGAAGTACTGGGGGTTAGGACTTCAACATATCATTTTCGAAGGACACAGTTCAACTCCTAATAGAGGGAGAGCCAGAAACAATAGAAAAAATAAAATGGGAGACTTTGTGATAGATAAAAGGAGGAGAAATGTTTGTAACTTATGGCTAAATAAATAAAAGGATCTATTTAAAAACCTGTGCTGTAGAGGGATAAATACTTGAACAGATGTCAGGGATTTGGCCTCTAGCCCCAGCTATGACATGAATCCCCTGCCTGGCCCTGAACAAATAAGTTGACATCTCTGGGTCTTAATTCCCTCAACTTTAAAATAAGTGGCTTGGACTTACAGCTTTTAAATGTCCTCCAAACTCAGGCCATGATTTTTTCAATTAGAGAAAAGTAAGCTAAAAATGAAATTCAGTAAAGTACATGGTAGATGGCATAGGAATATAGCACTTGGGTTAGCACCTTCTCCAGCCTTGAATGCCACCAGAAGGATTATGCAAAGTAAACAGAGTCAAGGATAAGAAAATGAAGAGGTGGAGGGTAGACAATGATTGCCATAATAACCTTGGCATCAACCATCACCAAGCCCTGAAGCAGCACACACAGAGGCCAACATAGAACATAATGTAAGGGTTGCCAGAAGGAGGCCCATGCCACAAAGTGAGGGAGACACAGGTCCTTCTAAGGAGTCGTGGGAAATGTTGTCTGTTGCACTCAATTAGGTCAGGTACACTGGAAACATTTGATGATTTGAGTGTATTAACGCAGGATGGCCTGATTATGAGGAGTCCTAAATGCTTGGTTTTGGATCCAATGGTGTTTATTCCTCCTTCTCATTCTGGATCTTATTTTCCAAAAAATCAAATGGGAAGGGAGTAGTTAACTGGTATGCAGCTACCTAGCCTGTATTCTAAGTTATTTACACATTATCTCATTAAAACAAAAAAAAACCTTACATGCTAGGTATTAAAACGATAACCAGCATTTATCAAGTGCTCACTCTGAGACTGGCACTTTCATATGTATAATTTGTTCCTCCAAACAATAGACTACAAAGTACAAAATAGCGTAAGCACAATGATTCCCGTCTTACAGACCAAGAACTTTAGGCTCAGGTTGCTGAGATAATTACCCAGGTTCACACAGCTAGTAAATGGCAGAACTGGACTATCTGACTTCTGAGTGTGGGCTCCTTACACCCCACCATGCTAACAACTCCCCATTTACAGATTGGGAGGTTGGAAGAGGGAGAGAGGGAAAGAGGATGGGAAGGAGGGAAGGTGGGAGGGAAAGATCCATAAACCTGATTCTGTTAATACAGAAAAGAAACCATGAGAAGAAGGACAAAAAGAAGAAAAAGAGATGCTACACACTGATGAAGGAAAATAAAAATTAGCCTTCTACAGAAATGGTTCACAGATCATTTTTCTCTCAATTCCATTCTATGTGACCATGAGGATTACAGGGATTGTTAGAGGAAGGAGGGTGCCCAAGAAGGAGGACTAGCCATGAGAGACAGCCAATTAAAAACAGATGCACCAAATGAGATTATATGCACGTATATATGTGTGTTTGATGAGAAAATCAAGGCAAAAACAGCAGCAGATGCTGAAGTCATGCTCTCCCTTCGGCAGAAGGGAAGTGGAAAAAGGACATGCAGCCATAAGGCAAAAGCAAAAACATCCCAAGGAGATTGCTATTGTGAGCACTTATTATCCCATGGAAATGCCCTTCTATCAGGATGCATAATCACCATATTGCATCCAATTACAACTTGAAGATGAAACATGGTTGCTGCTGTCATGTTTGTATCTAATCAGAAGTTGGGAGACAATTATGATAATGATGCAGGGTTCTGGGGGACTCATGTCAGGAGGAGAGGGCAAACCTTGCTAAAGGCTCGTCCCTACTCTGCAAGAGATGAATAGAGGTGTACTGGCACTCTAAAGCCATGCCAACTAAAGGATACTAAAGGAACTCAGACCTCAGAGTGATTTAGGCAGCATGGGTTTGCCAGGGTTGGACTGAGGTAGGGAGAGGCTGGGTCTTACTAACCCATGGTTTTCCCATTCTGACTCTTGAACCCTTGGCATCTCAATCACCCATCATACTTGTGATTCCTGGGCCCCATTCCAATCCTCCTGAGCCATAATCTCTGGGATGGGGGCTGAAAGACTGCATTTTTACAGGAACTCCAGGTGCCAACTCTTCTGACGTGTCCATCAAAAAAGTGATGGATCAGAGAGAAATGAGATGCTACATACCTCAGTTAATACCCAGTATAGGTCTCTGGGTACAGCACTTGCTATATTGAAAAATATGGGCCGGGCGTGGTGGCTCACGCCTGTAATCCTAGCTCTCTGGGAGGCCGAGGCGGGTGGATCGCTCAAGGTCAGGAGTTCAAGACCAGCCTGAGCAAGAGCGAGACCCCCGTCTCTACTAAAAAATAGAAATGATCTGGACAACTAAAAATATATATATAGAGAAAAAAAATTAGCCAGGCATGGTGGCGCATGCCTACTCGGGAGGCAGAGGCAGAAGGATTGCTTGAGCCCAGGAGTTTGAGGTTGCTGTGAGCTAGGCTGACGCCATGGCACTCTAGCCCGGGCAACACAGTGAGACTCTGTCTCAAAAAAAAAAAAAGAAAGAAAAGAAAAGAAAAATATGTATTGTTACCTATAGTAATAGTGATGTTATAAGTTATGGGTAAGAAAACACAGAAGTTCTTTACAGTCTTCTTTACAGTTTTGAGGACTTCAGCAAGGGCAAATTATTGCACCTTTCTTATGCTAACTTAGTTTAAAAATCTTAATAATGAAACCCTCAGGTGCAAAGAAAATAAACATATGGGATATATATTTCTTTACTTACCCCACTGTCCTCACATTTATGCTTTCCTTTTCAAAGCACCTTCAATAAGCGCAAATAAAATGACTCACCCCTCAAGTTCACACACGTCCAATTCATTGCATATTTGCTTTAAATGGCTGTTATTGTTATCATTAAACAATTATAATTCATTTATTGCTGTGTGCTAGGCACTGCACTAACCACTCCAAATGCATTACTTCATCAGTGGTACTTCATTAAATACCATTATTATCTCCAGCTTACATAGGAGGAAGTGCGGTTCAGAGAAGTTAAGTAATTCAGTCAAGGTCACACAGCTGGTCAGTGGGGAAGCCAGGATAATAATAAACTCCTGTGTGCCTTGTCCTGCATGACAGAAGGAAAGCAGTAATACAGGTGATAACTAACAATAGAAAATCCACAAGCTCTTTATATTTGGCTCTGGAATGCACTAGGTGATTGTTGGCTACAGAACAGTTTCCCTAATTAAGTTTGTTTAGGCCACCATTAAAATTAGTCTGCTGCTGCTGAACCCTTGTCAGCTGAGGGCAATGAACAATCCAAATTTGACAGTATTTCAAAAAGTAAAAGGTGATATGAGGTTAGGATAGAGCAGGGAGCCTGAGCAGTCTGTAGAGTGGTTTGGTGTTCACATCTTGAATAGAAGCACTTGCTATCACATTGAAATCTCCTACTTCTCCTAGCCACTTTATAGCTTTCATCTTGGCGCTCCCCACAGATTTACTCTTTATGGTAATATCCATGTCATCTAATGACAAGATGCGATAACTAATGTGAGCTTGCTCCTGACCCCTAATATTCCCATGCCGAAACTCTATTAGATTCCACATTGACAGCTCCTTCTGACTCCAATCTACCAGCTTCTCATTGAGCCAAAGAGTATAAGGTCCCTCAAGAGCAAAGCAATTTATTTAAATAACACAGTAAGTAGATGGAAAAGTGTGTTGCATTCAGAAAGTCAACATTCTCTTGCTGAGAGTAAAAGGCCCAGTGTGGCTGCTCCTGATGCAGTAGTAGCACTGGTGCACATCCCTCCATCCCCCACATCGGGCCTTCTGTTGGGTCATTTCCCAATTCATTTAAGTGGAACCAGCTAAATCAGTTTCTGAAAATTGTATTTACAAGAGGGCTGGAGCCTTTCTGTGGGGAAAACCCAGTCTCTGGCTTACTGCACTCAATACCCAGGGACCTCCCTTTGGAATGTCCAGAAGGACAGACATTGAGGAACTGACATACCTGTGTCTGGATGAAAGCACCAGGGCAAAATGCTTGAGCTTCCCAGTTTAAAGAGTTTCCTGAACTCCTTTCTATTCTGAAAAATTAAAGGGATCTAATGAGTAAGACCTTCTGAGACTCCCCCTTAGAGAAAGTGAAAGAATCTATTTCTAAGGTCATGTTTACATCTTCCCCTTGCGGTGGTTGGGAACTCCTTGACTGTAAGACTAATACATGTGAACAAGGAAATGCAAAGTCTACTCAAGCAGACCTTGAACTGCCATTGATTCCTTTCAAGTAATAGCAGTTTAATTGGTTGTGTAATGAGGCTGCCTAGGTGCCGAGCATAGCCTGCTCTCAGGGGAGAACCATTTATGCTGTCTTTGAAGCCCACCAGCAATGGTGTCAACTCACTGCAAGAAGGGCCAATCCAACTGCAGCTGTGAGGTTGTCTCTGACTGAAGCTGAAGAGACTCAATCAGGCCATAAATATTGTGGAAGAAGCCTGGGCGATGAGCAACCTTTGAGAAGAGTGTTCTGAGCATTCTGCCAAAAGAACAAGGTTTTATATGTAGGACTGAACAAGCTTTTTCTACTCTTTCCTTTCCTTTTTTTATGGAAAAAGCATTCTTTTTTATTTCAATAGATTTAGGTGGTATAAATGTTTTTGTCATATGGAAGAATTGTATAATACTGAAGTCAAAGCTTTTAGCATATCTGTCACCAGAATAGTGTACATTGTACCCAACGCTGCCGCTCTCCTGTATCTCCCCATTTCCGTGTGGATGTAACAGTCCAAGCAGGTGCCGGGGGATATTTGTGTGGAGGGAAGAGCTGGTCCCCAAGCTGCTGCTGAAAGCTCAGGTGGGATCACCCACTTGTCTCTATGGGTCCCTCTCCACAGAGACAAGTGGCCATCAGGGTTTGCTCCACCTGGGTCCCAGCAGCAGCAGGAGTGGCTGGGTGGGGTGACCTAGGTGGCAGCAGGGGGTGCCAGAGCTGTATACATTCACTCCACCCAGGTCCAGTGGCAACAGCAGCATTCAGCGGTATGCAGTGGCATGGCTACTCTTTCCTTTTCTTGTGTCTCATTCTCCTCCTCAAGACATTTCGTTTCATCTCTCTTCCTTTAGTCCCATCTCTAAAAAAGAAAAAAATCTTCCTTTCCAAGGAAAACCCTTCCATTGATTCCCATCTTGGCCTCCTTCTCTTTGATCTTTTTGTATGAATCAGCCACTCTCTCTCTCTCCATCATTTCAGTGTCTCCCTCTACAGACCCCTTCCTCTCTGCCTTCAACAATTCTAAAGACTCCACGAGCTTTCACTTCAGGCCCCTCAAGTTGCTGAGGATCGCTCCCCTTCTCTCCACTACCACACTTATTCCTTTAAGTCTTTGAAATCTAGCTTCTAACCCCATCCTTCTACCAAAAGTATTATTTAGGGAGGTCTTAAATACATCCTGATCACTAAATAGAATGGCCTTTTTCTTCATCTTCATTTCTTCACTTTTCTCCAACTATTGCTAAACAAACAAACAAACACAAAAACATTGGCCACAAGTTCTGTCATCAGAACCATCTTAGGAAGTAAATCAATGTCATCATTCTTATGCTCAAGAATCTTCAATGATTCCCTGATGCGTACTAAACTAAGGGCAAGATCCTTAGCTTGGCATTCCAGGCCATGATCCTCCTTTCTGGCCTCAGCCCTACTCCTTCCTGACGTATACCTTTTACTCTGGCCTAAACTACTTTCCTTTCATACACATTGTGACCATTCTTTCCTCTGCCATGTTGCATATACCATTTCCTCCACTTAAAATTCCCTTTTTCATATTTCATCTAATCCCAATTTATTATTAGAGATGGAGTCTCACTCTGTGGCCCAAGCTGGAGAGCAGTGGCATGATCATAGCTCACTGCAACCTCGAATTCCTGGGCTCAAGTGATCCTCCGCTACAGCCTCCCAAGTGGTGAAGACTACAGGCCAGCCACCATGCCTGGCTACTATTTTAATTTCTGTATAGAGACAGGGTCTCCCTTTCTTGCCCAGTCTGGTCTTGAACTCCTGGCCTGAAGCAGTCATCCCACCTTGACCTCCCAAAGTACTGGGATTACAGGAGTTAGCCACCACACCTGGCCCCAATTTAGTAAATATTTCTTGGGCACCTACTTTGTACCAGAGCCACATCAGACATCACTTCCTTTGTGAAGCTTTACCTGATCCTACAGACACTGGATCCCCATAGAACTTTTTTGTGGAAGGGAAAGTATATTTTCTTTGTGGAACTTCAAATTCTACAAAGACTTTAAAGGTTGTTTTGACCTTTTATTAACTCACATTCTCTGTAAGGACAGAGAATGTGTCTGTGTTCCTGCAGCATTTAGCACAATTCTTCATCATACACATTCAATAATTTTTTGTCAAATAAATTCAGACCATTCAATTTAAAATTATTCCCACTCACGATTCCAGTCATTTCCTGAGACAATAATCCTACTGAATCCTTGCTCTCCCCAAGTTAAGCAAGATAAACATGCCCCTTTTCACTCCTCTGCTGGATAAGAATGTGAAACTCTAGGAACACCATATGCCACCAGTACTAAGCGAGGTATGTGTGAGCAACACCTAAAAGGGCATGCTATTTCAAAAAAAAGAAGCAACACGAAAGCTGCAGAGAGTATCAGGTGCCAGATCCAGCAATGCCATATGCCAAAAATCTGAAGCCAAAGGTGTGAGTGTGACATCATGTAGGAGATGAGAGAAGCATGCAGGTCTCCTGAAAATGTGACACCCAGAATTTCCTGCACAATCTGAGCCCAGCACTAGCACAATTCTCACAAAGATATCAAGGCTCCAGAGAATCTTTAGACTTGAGGCTCTTGTGTTTGGGGCAGCAGTAATCCACCTGAAAATAAAAAGCTTCCAGGAAGATGATGCTTAGCAAGAGATGAAAAGGCTGAAACATCAGAAATATATTTGTTTCTTGGAAATAACGCCAATTTAGTGAAAAGGGGAAGCTGACTTTGGAGAAGAAAGAAAATAGCTCCACCAAACCATAGATAACAAACAGCTCCATTTCCCTGGAGTTGAAAGCAAGTAAAATGAGCAGCCAGGGTACCTCAGAGGCTAAGAAGCATGTTTAGGGTTTGTTGTTGTTATTATTTTAAGGTGATAGCTGACCTCACAAGGTCATTCTCATTTCTGGAATCAGAATAATGTTTCTGGAGACATCATGGAGCAGTAGAAGATCACAGGCTTTGGGGCAGAGAGATCTCAGTTCAAATTCTAACTTTGTGCCTAGTAACTGTACCTTGGGAAAGCTATTTAGCCCCTCTAAGCCTCAGTTTTCTTAGCTGTAAAATGAGGACAAACATACCTACTTTGCAGAAAGGTTGGAAGGATAGTAATAATAATAGTATTTGTTAGGTAGCAGGCACTCTAAGATTACTTCACGCAATTATTATCTCACGTGTTTCCACACAACCATCTGAGCTAGATTCTATTAGCTCCACCATGTTACAGATAAGCAAACTAGAACTTGGAATAGTTAAGCAATTTGTCCAAAGTCATACAGCTTGTGAATGGCACACCTTGCAGTGAAATCCAAATCTGGATGTGCTCTTAGTCACTACAATAATAAGCCTTGCTAGAGACCATCTTCAAAGGTACTCTCACCTTATCCTCAGGTCTGGATGGGGCGGACAGACAGTTATCAGGCTGCTCCTTACTCCTCTGTTATTTCTAGACCATTGTTCCTCTGCCATATTCCATGAACCTGATATTATCCTATTCCCAGTTACCTTGCTCTGTCGAGCAGGAGTCTTGGTTATTAGACCCTGAAATTTGCTTTTTCCAAGACCATTGCCGTGGCTTATTCCAGTAACTCAATCGTAGTAAAAGTAGTAATAGTAGTAATAATAGCAACAGTAGCTCGCTTATTGACAGTTTGCTATCTGCCAGGCACTGCATGAAGCACTTTATATACATGAGCTCCCTCAGTCATCACAACAACCCTGTGGGATGGGTACTATTATTAAATAAGATCATTTAGATTAAGTCCCTGGCACAGAGTAAGCTCAATAATTGCTTGTTTTCATTATAAATATTATTTTTCAATAGATCTGCAAAATACAAAGCCCCCACAGAAGGGATGGGTACAGGTAATCTTTTTTCTATTAAGAGTAACTGTCCCAAAGGTGGTGAAAACTAACTTGAAAAAATTTAACAAGGTTTAGGTCTTATGGGCAAGAAATATAGATCCCTCTTAATTGGTTTGATAGTAAAAGGTAAAACTCTGTTCAATAAATAAAAGTGAACAAAGAAAACTTTATTTTCATTTATGTCTAAACAATGGAGAAAGGCACTAAGGAAAAGAGAAGACTCAAAGAAAAAGGGAACTTTCAAAGGCGAGGGCACTAAAGGTGCATATTGAGAGACTTTGGATTGGATGGGAGGCAGAGCAGAGAGAAGGAAGAACAGATTTGTCTTTGGGAGATTCTGGATCTAGAAAACTGAAAGAAGCTTACTCAAACCACAAGTCCTTCCCTTTGCTGAAATTTCAAGGAGTTCAGAGCCTCTCTAAAGCCCATTCCTGGCACTCCTACCCCAGGAAGAAGAGGGAGAGAGATCAAAAATCAAGCCAGAGGAAGAAGAAGAGAAACAGAGAAGAAAGAGAAAAAAGTTTAAAGAACAGCCAGTGTGCCCTGTGTGACCATATATCAGCTACTGTTCTCAGAAGACTTTGTCCCTATGCACCTTCCTGCTTAGCCACCTTCATGCCACCTCCCAGTTAACACCCAGCAAGCCTGGCATACCCAGAATCAGCAACCCCACACCTTCACTGACCTCCTCCCAAATTTAACCATGCTCAGCCCAAAGTGAGTCCAGACTCCATCACTTCTCCTGTTGCTATCACCCACCCAACTCCTGTGCAAAGCATCTCTTCCTCTCAAAGGCCATCTCAGGCAATGAGGGCCTGCATTTCAAAACCCAGCGATCTCTGTTGAATTCACACAACATTCATGTTGGACTCCACTTAACAAAATTGTCTGTATGTGTGTGACTTGGTATAGGGAAAGGATGGTAGGTACTTAAGAAAATTGATTCAAGTTGTACAAATTAAGTCCAGGGTCACATCCAAATAATACGTCAAAGGTTTCTTATGTTTGCACTGTGGTATAAAAATAACTTCTCCCTTTTGATCTTGATTCTTCTCTTTGGCAGTGGAGATAGAATTTTTTTCCCAGATAATCTCTATTTTCAGTGCAAGATTTTGGCGCACTAACCTACTTTACTTTTTTGAGGAAGCCTAATACCATGATGCATTATCAGACTTCCGGGGACCCTAAGAATTAGAATTCAAGTGTTCTTGCACTCCACTGTTAGATAATGGAAACAGGTGAATATTTATAATCTGTACGTGGACAATGAATATTAGCGATCAGACGATCAAGGTCATGCACTTCTGTGTGGAAAGTCATTGCCTTAATATGTTGTGCCTGTGCAATATTCATGATAAAAGGAGAATGCTTTTATTTTTAATGAAATTTCTTTTTCAGTCAGAGGGAGCATCTGCTAGGTGAGTAATTTTCTAGAAGGAATGAAATTTTACACCTGTCACAGAGACCATTCCCTGTTAGGCCTTTTAAATTAGAAAAGGTTAATTATTTCATGTCTGGTTATAACGATTTCATTGAGTTTTCATCTGAAATCTGATTAGGAGGCTATTACAACAAATATCTGATTGTTGTTGTGATAGAGATCACCATAGTGTCTTCTGCAATTGCGTTGGTATGCCTAATCGGAAAGAAGAGCACATGGTGTTTTGTAATGAAAAGTAGCTAGTTGACATTAAAGAGTTTAGAGAGTTGGCATTAATCAAACATACATTACTGTGGCTTACTCTTTGTATCTAAGGAATCAAAAAAAGAAAGAAAATCTTAGAGTTTTCCAATATTAGGCATGATAGAAACCAGTCTTATTTGGACCATATCAGAATACTTTATTCCAGATTTTTTTCTCTATTACCTTTACAACACACTAATGTAGCCATTGAGGTTAAAAGGCTATAAGTCTCTTAGTATTGCTTCCGTTTCCTAAATTATAGCAATGTCAGGACACTGCTCCAGATGATGTGGTTCCCATGGCCCATCAACTTGCAACCAATGTTGGCGCATTCTTCATTTTCCTGCCCCGTTGCCAGCTGCTTAGTTGGCCACTACATTCAACTTTGGCCTTGCCTCTACAACATACATAAATGGGCATTCTTTCAAGGGCTTCATTAATAGGCTTCAGCATCTGCTCACATTCTAAGCATTGGGTACTAAATCCAGAGAGGGACTGACATATGGCTGCATTGTTCTACTTGTAGAAAATGAAAAACACAGGAATGTGCCCTCGACTTCTGAACTTCAAATTGTCAACCACTGCTAGGTTAACACAAAAAACATAAGTAGCCCCTTTGGGTGTGTGTGTGTGTGTATGCATGCACACGTGCGTGTTTGTAAATGCATAGAAAAAGATTTGAAAATATTCACATTAAATACACACCAATATGCTAATAGTTACTCATGGGAACTGAGATTAGGTATGAGTATGTGAGGAGCATTCACTCTTTATACCATACAGGTCTTTCTGTATTGTTTGAATTTTTACAATAATTACATAATCCTTTTATTATTAAAAAAAATAAAATCTATATAGGCATAGAAAAAGGTTGGTGAGGATACACATAGAAGTGCTTAGAAGAGTTATCTCTGGAAGGCAGGATTAGAGAAAAGGACTTTTGCCTCTCTTAATAGATGGTATATATTTATAAACTTTAAATGTTGGATTATGGGCATGATTTCTTTTGTTATATATAACACTATGGTATTTTTAAACTACACTTTTAAATTAATTGAACTATAGTTACAGGAAAATATTCCAGCCTTCATAGATTTTGTTAATATCCATTACGTGCAAGTACTCATTTGGTACTCCCATGTACTAGCAGTATGATTTCAAGTGTAACAATTTTCATTTTGTTTTCCCATTATCATTGAATGATTTGGGGTTATAAACAAGTGCATAGTTATATGGGCCTTGGCCTGATTAGAGAAAGCTGGGGAGCAAAGCACAAACTTTCTGTGCATTCCATAGAATGTAAGCTTCACAAAGTCAGAGATCATGTCTATTTTGTTCACTACCACAACCACAATGCCTAGTATTTTTTCCTGGCATGTAGTAGGTGTCAAATAAAGATTCATTGAGTGACTAGATGAATGAATGTTTAAATCCAAAGGGAAAATAAGCCACTCAGAGACCTATGTGGTCAAAGAGCAGGGAGCATACCATGTAGATGATAACAGGAAAGGAGCATGGCTTAACAAACAAAGACTCACTAACTGGGAAGTCAAGAGCCCTGGGCCTAACTGACTGGATGAGCGACCTTTAACAGATCCTTTCCTTTCTCTAGAATTTGATGTCCTTATTTGTAAAGTGAGAAGATCAGAATAAATTGATAGTATTTAAACTATTTATAACAATGGACTTGTATTATTTAAAAGAAATCCAAGACCATGTAAAATAGCTACATATGTAAAAATTCATAGAAATATCTGAGTTAATGTTTACCTAGTGTCATTGTGGGTTATTTGGGGAGTTCTTAAAAAATTTTCATTATGCTTTTCTCCATTACTTGAATATTTCATAAAAATCATGTAACATTTTTACAGAAACAAATGTCATTGTACTATTTTAAAGTGATGAGCAAGGAGGGGGGCCAAGATAGAGAACTGAAAGCAGCCCACACACATTGCTCTCAAGGAGAAGATCAAAAGTTGCAGGTAGAAGTTCACTTATGGATGGACTGTCTCAGAGAGACCGTTGCGAATCATTAGAGAAACGACTGGAGACACTCAAAGTGAAGGAGAGAGAGGCAGGATGATCCACTCGGCAAGCTTGGAAGGTACCTGGGAGAAGTGTCCACATGCAGGGAAGAGTCAGGGAAGGATCCCAAGGGTTCCACACTCCCCCAATGGACACTGCAACCCAAGCTGTGAGGGGACTCCCCCACCACAGCAAGCCTTGGAACTGATCAGGGAGCTGCTTGGAGACTGTGTAGCTGCGTTGCACTGGAAAGTGGCATCCCGCTGGCTTCTGATCCCAGGTTGCTGCAACAGACACCATTCTGTGCTCTCAGACCCAGAGCTCCTGGTCTACAGAGGGGTTGGCTCCACTGCAGCCTCCTCCTCATTACCCCTGCCAACCCAGGGAGGGAGCAGGGAAAGCAAGTGCTCTCACATGCACTGTGACAGGGCGTTGTGCACCCCACTGCCACCACCCACCCCACCATCTCTGAGGGATCCAAGTAGAACAGTTACCCACATGCCCTCAGCATCTGCCGCCGCCATCTCACCATCTCAATAGCTCCACTGCTGCCACCTTAGTAACACCATAGCAGCTGCCACAGTCAGACCTGGGCAGAGGGAGAGGTCCAGCCATTGGGACTTGCCAGCAGGGTGCCTCACATCCTACTGACCCCACCAGCTGTGGGCCAACCAGCTACTGCAGTCTGATGAGCCAGCCCACTGCTAGCTATGGTCACATGGCCCACCCAGCCACTGGCCAAGGCCCTGCAACCTGCCCAGGTGCTGGCCAAGATCCCATGACCCATCCAGTTGCCGGCCAAGGTCCTGAGACCTGCCCAGCCACTGTGGCCCCATCCCCTGCATGCCCCAAGGGCCCTGTGTGCCATGAGCTTGGCAGAACAGCACACCATGCACACCAGCAACCCCAACCACTCCCCACGCTGCATGGCCACTGTGGCACTGCCCCCCCAACACCTCCACAGACCTGCTCACCATAACCTGCCCCCTGTCACATACCACCACTGTCCCTGGAACTGAGCAGAGTGAATGCCCACAGCCCTGACATCTGGGGCCACCACCTAAATAGCCTCACTCAGCCACTACTGCCATAACCATGGGGAGGCCTGAGCCATTCACCTCCATGGAGAGGGACTCACCCAACCCCCCGCCCAAGCTTCCAACAGTGGGCTGGGGAAAATCCCACCACTCCATATGAATATGCCCCAGCACCAGCTCAGACTGTGACAAGCACAGAGGAATGGGATGACACAAGAAAACAGCTGCATTACAGGCTCTCAGTTCATCTTCCCCTCTCCTGAAGGGTCAATCCTCCAGAGTATGACACAAGTGGACCATCCAGGGACCTCTCCTTCTTTTCACTAAGTAGGAAAGTTTCCAGCAGGTGAGAACAGGTTCACTGCAAACTCATCTGTCTTGAGCTGAGAGAAGAGGTTTCATATGAGAAGGTATCAGCATAGGAACTCTGGCAACATGAAAAAAAAAAAGCTGTGTCAACACTCCCAAAGGATCCTGACAGGTCTCCAGCAATGGACCCCAATGTAAAGGAAATTGTCAAAATGTCAGAGATGGAATTCAGAATATAGATGGAAAATAAGATGAATGAGATTGAAGAGAAAGTTGAAAACCAACACAAAGAAGCAAAAATATATATTTCAGGACATGAATGAAAAAAATGAAAAAGTCACTAAAGAGATGGACAACATAAGAAAAAAAATAATAGAATTTAAAGAAATGAAAGAATCATTTAGGGAATTTCAAAATACAGCAGAAAGCTTCAACATCAGGCTAGACTAAGCAGAAGAAGGAATTTTAGAGCTTGAAAACAAGGTCTTTGAAATAACCTAGTTAGTCAAAGATGCAGAAAAAAAGTATAAAGAAAAATAAACAATCACTCAGAGAAATATGGGACTTTGCAAAGTAAGCCAATATAAGAATTGTAGGTATCCATGAGGGATAAAAAGAAAAATAAAAGGACATAGAAAAACCTATTTGAGGGAATAATTGAGGAAAACATCCTTGGTATCACCAGAGATTTAGATATCCAGACACATTGTGGTCATGAAACAACTGGAAGATTCATAACAAATAGGATATCTCCAAGACTCATTGTGAATGAGTCTGGCCAAAGTCAAAATGAATGAGAAAATCCTACAAGCTGCGAGATGAAAGCAACAACTAACTTACAAAGGAAAACCCATCAGACTAAAAGTAAATTTCTCATCAGAGACCTCACAAGCCAGAAGGGATTGGGTCCCATTTTTACTCTTCTTAAACAGAATAACTGCCAGCCAAGAATTTTGTATCCTGCAAAACTAAGTTTCATAAATGACGGAGAAATAAGGACTTTTTCAGACAAGCAAACACTAAGGGAATTTGTCACTACCATACCTACCCTACAGGAAATGCTCAAAAGTGCACTATACATGGAACAGAACAATAGATACCCACCAGTGTAAAAACACCTGAAAGTTAAACCTCACAGCTCTTATAAAACAGTAACACAAGAGGGAATACAAAACAACAAGGTATTATTGAACATGATGAACAGAACAGATTCCCACATATGAATGCTAACACTGAATGCAAAAAGTCTTAATGCTCCACATAAAAGACACAGACTGGCTGAATGGATGAAAAATCACAAGCCATGTACAGGCCGTCTCCAAGAAACACATCTAACTCACAAGAATTTGCACAGACTCAAGTAAAGGGATGGAAAAAAATATTCCATGCAAATGGAAACCAAAAGTGAGCAGGTGTAGCCATTCTCATATCAAATAAAATTGACTTTAAATCAACAATAGTAAAAAAAGTCACCATCAAATTGGTATTAACTGATCAACACGTAAGTGCACATACAAGAATAACATCTACTGGATGTCGGGCAGGGGGGAGGGGAGAGGGGCAGGAGGGCACGGGTATATGCATACACAAAGAGTGCAATGTGCACCATCCGAGGGATGGACACACTTGAAACTCGCGCTTGGGTGGGGAGAGGGGGCAAGGGCAACATACATAACCTAAACATCTGTACCCCCATAATATGCTGAAATAAAAAAATAAAAAATAAATAAATAAATAAAAATAAAACATTAAAAAATAGTAAAAAAAGAAAAAAATGGTCATTATATAATGATAAAGGGAGTAATTCAACAAGAACACATAACAATCCTAAATATATATGCACCTAACCCAGGATCTCCCAGATTCATAAAACAAATTCTACTAGATCTAAGCAAAGAAATAAACAGTAGCATCATAATCACTAGGGACTTCAACACCCCACTGACAAATCTGGACAGATCATTGAAGCAGAAAATCAACAATGAAACTCTGGAATTAAATGGGACTCTACAACAAATGGACCTAACAGACATTTACAGAACATACAAGCTATAGAGTATACCTTCTTCTCTTCAGCACATGGGACATTTTTCAAGATCGATCATATCAGAGTCCACAAAGCAAGTCTCAGTAAATTCAGAAAAATCAAAATCAAACCATATATCTTCTCAGACCACAATGGAACAAAACTAGAAATCAACTCCAAGAGAAACTCTCAAATCCACCCAAACTCATGGAAATTAAACAACCTGCTGCTGAGTGATCTATGGGTCAATGATGAAATTAGGGCTGGGTGTGGTGGCTCATGCCTATAATCATAGCACTCTGGGAGGCTGAGGTGGGAGAATCACTTGAGGTCAGGAGTTTGAGGTTGCTGTGAGCTAGGCTGATGCCATAGCACTCTAGCCTAGACAACAGAGCGAGACTCTGTCTCAAAAAAAAAATTAGGATGGAAACAAAAAAATACTTCAAACCTAATGACAAAGGGGACATAATCTTTTGAAATCTATGGGATATAGAAAAGTATTGCTAAGGGGAAAGTTCATAGCCTTAAATGCTTACATCAAAAAGACAGAAAGATCACAAATTAACAACCTAATGTCACAACTCAAGAAATTAGAAAAAGAAGAACAAATCAAATCCAAAGCCAACATAATAAAAGAAATAGCAAAGCTCACGGCAGAACTAAATGAAATGAAAACCAGAAAAACAACATAAAAGATCAATGAAACAAAAAGTTAGTTCCTTGAAAAGATAACAAAATTGATAGACCACTAGCCAGATTAACCATAAATTGAAGAGAGAGGACTCAAATAACCTCAGTCAGAAATAAAAAAGGAGACATTACAACTGACGCCACAGAAATACAAAATATCATCAGTGAATACTACAAAAACCTCCACACAATTAAACTAGAAAACCTAGAGGAAATGGATAAATTCCTGAAAACATCTAACCTCCCACCTGTGAATCAGAACGAAATAAAAATCATGAACTGACTGATAATGAGCAGCGAGATTGAGGCAATAATGAAAAACCTCTCTCACACACACACGCACACACACACACCCAGGACCAGATGGATTCACAACCAAATGCTACCAGACCTACAAAGAAGAACTGGCACCTATCCTACAGATATTATTCCATAACATTGAGAAGAAGGGATTTCTCCCTAACTCATTCTTTGAAGCCAGTATCATCTTGATAACCAAAGCCAGGAAAGGACACACCAAAAATGAAAACTATAGATGAATATCCCTTATAGATGTAGATGCAAAGCAAACTGAATCCAACAGCACATCAAAAAGATAATTGATCATGATCAAGTGGGTTTCATCCCAGGGATGCAAAGATGGTTCAACATATGCAAATCAATAAATGTGATTCACCGCATAAACAGTAGCAAAAACAATACCATATGATCATCTGAATAGATGGTGGAAAAGCATTTGATAAAGTCCAGCACTATTTCGTGATAAAAAAAAAAAAAAACCCTCAACAAACTAGGCATAGAAGGAACATACCTCAAAATTATAAAAGCCATATATGACCAACCCACAGCCAACATCATACTGAATTGGGAAAAGTTGAAAGCATTCCCCCTACAAACTGGAACAGGACAAGGGTGCCCACTCTTACCATTCTATTCAGCATAGTACCGGAAATCCTAGCCAGAGGAATCAGGCAAGAGAGAAATAAAGGGCATCTAAATTTGGAAAGAGAAGGTCAAACTATTCCTGTTTGCCAATGATATAATCTTGTATCTAAAAAATCCTGAAGACTCCACTAAGTCTCCTACAATTGATAACTAAGTTCAGTAAAGTCTCAGGATGCAAGTCAATGTACACAAATCAGTAGCATTTCTATACACTAATAGCAATCAAGCTGAGGGGCAAATGAAGAACTCACTACCATTTATGATAGCTACAAAGAAAATAAAATACCCAGGAATACACTTAAACAAGGAGGTAAAAGATCTCTACAAGTAGAACTACAAAACACTGATGAAAGAAATCAGACATGATACAAACAAATGGAAAAACATCTCACGCTCATGGATTAGAAGAATCAACATTGTTAAAATGTCGATATTGCCCAAAGTGATTTACAGATTCAATGCAATTCCTTTCAAGACACCAATGACATTTTTCACAGATCTAGAAAAAACAATCCTAAATTTCATATGAAACCAAAAAGGGCCTGAATAGCCAAAGCAATCCTAAGCAAAAAGAACAAATCTGGAGGTATCACATTACTTGACTTCAAATTATACTACAAGGTGATAGTAGTAACCATAACTGGTACTGGTATAAAGGTAGACACATAGACCAATATAACACAATAGAGAACCCCAAAATAAAACCATATAGGCATGACCAGCTAATCTTTGACAAAGCAGACAAAAGCAGACACCGGGAAAGGATGCCCTATTCAATAAATGGTGCTGGGAAAATTGGATGCCCACATGCAAAAGAATGAAGTGGGACCTCTATCTCCCGCCATATACAAAAATTAATCCAAGATAGATAAATGACTTAAGTGTAAAGCATGAAACCATAAAAATTACAGATGAAAATGTAGGAAAAACTCTTCTAAACATTAGCCTAGGCAAAAAAATTTTGACTAAGATCCCATAGGCAACAACAAAATAAATAAATAAATAAATGGGACTTAATTAAATTTAAAAGCTTCTGCACAACAAAGGAAATAATCAACAGAGTAAACAGGCACCCTACAGAATGGGAAAGTATATTTGCAAACTATGCATCCTACAAAGGACTAATATGCAGCATCTACAAGGAACTCAAGCAAATCAGCAAGGAAAAAAACAACTCCACTAAAAATGGGCAAAAGGCATGTATAGCATTTTTTCAAAAGAAGATAGACAAATGGCCAACAAACGTCTGAAAAAATGCTCAGCATCACTAATCATCAGGGAAATGCAAATTAAAACCACAATGAGATATCACCTTACCCCTGTCAGAATGGCCATTATTTAAAAATCAAAAAACAACAGATGCCACCACAGATGCACAGTAAAAGGAGTGCTTATACACTGTTGGTGTGACTGCAAACTAGTACAACTCCTATGGAAAACAGTATGTCAATTCCTTATAGAACTAAAAGTAGACCCATCATTCAATCCAGCAATCCCACTGCTAGATATCTACCTAAAGGAAAAGAAATCAATCATTCTATCAAAAATTCACTTGTGCACTCAAATGTTTATCACAGTGCAGTTCACAATTGCAAAGATACAGAATCAACCTAAGTGCCATGGAGTACTACTCAGCCATAAAAAGGAATGAAAGAATGTCTTTTGCAGCAACTTGGATGAAATTGGAGTTCGTTTCCTAAGTGAAGTATCTCAGGAATGGAAAAACAAATACCACATGTTCTCACTAATAAGTGGGATCTAAATGATGGGTACACGCAGGCATAAAGAGACATAAAGGACATTGGAAACTGAGATGGGGGAGGATGGGGGGAGGTTAGGGATAAAAACTTAGATGTTTGTGCAATGAACACTGTTCAGGCAGCAGGTACACTGAAAGCCCTGATTTCACCATTATGCAGTGTATTCATGTAACAACATTTGGACCCCCCTAATATTTTGAAATTAAAAATAAATTAAAATGAAAGTGATAAGCAGACTATGATAATAAATAAAAGAAGTGTTACAGTTACCCAATAGGATTGAAAGGGAGGCCCAGAGGGTTACAATCCCTCCTGGTAAGATCAAGCCTCCTCTGGACTTGACAATTCTCTTAAGATTAAAGGGAAGCCCAGTGTTCTGCATGCCACTGGTAAAACCACCACTCCACATCCCCCTCATAATCCCCATTATTAACCAACATACTAGAAGAGACCCCAGTCCCAAGGAGATTCTATGTTTAAAACTGACCATCTGCACCTCCCCCTCACCAGCCAAGAGATCATCAGGACTTATCATGCTTTAAATATATATTTACTTCAAGCATCACAAAAGTTCAAACCTTCTAGATCGTCCATTATCATTCATATGGAAATGAATTCCTGTATCTTCTAATCTGACTCAATCTACCACCCCCTCTGCAAAATCCCCTATATCCTCGGCTTCTCCAAAATTTCCCTTGTATTTACGCTTTTATCAAAATCTTGGCTTCCCTCTGAAGACACTGCTCTCTGTACAGCCCTCTGAAGTGTTGGCTATTTTTTTTCACACCGCATTTGCCACTGGACCCAGAAGTGGGATAGATGTCCTCCCTGTTCTTCCTTGCCACTTCCTGTTTATGGGTCTTCCCTAAATCACCTGCCCCAGCTTCTTTCTATCACTTTGCTGTCAGACGTAGTGTTACCTACTACATCTCCTTGTTGCTGTCATCTCCCTTCCTCCTGTTCACTCTCCTTTATTCATCAACAATTTTAGCTCATGGTTCACTGTCTTTCTCTCCATGATTGCTCCTGTCATCATTCTTGGTGATTTCAATATCTATGTAAAGTAAATAGACATATGAACATGTACATACAGATGTGCATTTATTGTATACATCATCAATAATTCATATAACACCCTGGCCTCTCAGCTGCTTAACCTCTTCCACTCCAAAGATCTTGTTCTCTTGCCATCCTTAGCCAACCACACCCATGCTCACTTCCTAGACCTCGCCATTACAAATTACTATACCACTTGAAAAATCTCCATTGTAAGCATCCTACTCTCCTGTCTTTCTCCCTGATACCCTCTAGTATCTTCATTTCAACAATCCTCCCACCTCTAACCATCTTTTTGCTCTCCATTACTCCCTCATATGTTCACTTCCATGTTTATCCAACTCAGATTCCATGGTCCATCATTATAATCACTCCTTGGCATCCATCCTCAGCTCCACAATTCCTTTCCTGCCATGATACTTACCTGGAAAAACCTGAGCCAAGTTTAAATTCAACTTTCTATTTTTTCTACATCTGCATCCCAGAAACTGATCCTGGCTGGAGCAAGCTTCGTTTTCAACTGTATGCCTCAAATCGCAAGTGAGCTCTCATGCCCCCAGAAATCACTCCCAGATTTTTGTGTCTAATTCTGAATTATTGCCTGAATTCCAGGCTCATATAACTAACTTCCTACTGGACATCGCCACTTGAATGTCTAACAGACATCTCAAAGTTAATTTGTCCAAAACCAAACCACGATTTTCCTCTAAATCCCTTCTGCATTTACAATTGCAGTTTTTGCTAACTTTATCCTTCCAGCTCCTCAAGCCAAAACACTTGGAGTCATCTTTTATTCTTCTCTTTCTCTTAGGCCTACTCCCAACTCATGAGCAAAGCCTTTTGGTTCTACCATCAATATATATTTTTAACCAGATCAGCTTTCACTACCACTATTGCTGCCACCCTGGTCCAAGCTCTCCTTATCTCTTGCCTGGATTACTCTAATGGCTTCCTGTTAATAGGTTAAAGTGTGTTACCCCAAAAAGATATGTTGGAGTCCTAACCACCAGTACCTGAGAACATGATCTTATTTGTAAATAGGGTCATTGCAGATGTAATTAGATAAGTTAAGATGAAGTCATACTGGAGTAGCATGGGCCCTTAATCCAATATGACTTGTATCCTTATAAGAAGAGGAGAGAGACACACAGGGGAGATGGTTACGAAAAGATGGAGACACACATGAACAAAGCCATATGACAACAGATGCAGAGATTGCAGTGCTGCAGCTGAAAGCCAAGGATCAGTGGCCACAAAAAGAAACTAGGAATAGGCAAAAAAGGGTTCTACCCGGAGTCTCAGAGGGAGCATGGCCTTGATGACACCTTGATTTAAGACTTCTATCTTCCAGATCTGTGAGACAACAAATTTCTGTTATTTTAAGCCGCCCAGTTTGTGGTACTTTGTTATGGTGGCCCTAGGAAACTGGTTTCCTTGTTGCTATCCTTGAACATCTACTGTCTAGTTTCAACACAGCTGCTAGAATGATCCTGTTAAACCTTTGTTAGCTCACATCTCTAATCTATTCAAAATCTTGCAATGGGTCCACATTTCTTCAGAGTAAAAGCCTTGCAAAGGCCTATAAATCCCTATACTGTTTTGTCCCCTTTTATTAAGCTGGCCTCTTCTTCCATTACTCTCCTCCTCACTCAGTCTACTTTGGTGACACTGGCCTACTTTTCTGTTCCTCCACACAGGCTTCCATCAGGTCTTTGCATTCTGTTCTCTCTTGCGACAAGAGCATGCACCTAGTAGAAATTCCCTAAGGTTTGCCTAGCTTTGAGTCTGGCCCCTAGGCACTTTTTTGTCTTACTTTCTTATACAGCTTTACATAAACAGGTATATACAGGCCTGAATTGTGGGGTGGGGGGAAGCACAGTGTTACAAACTATCTATTTGGGAAGGCCATATTGTTTAATGGCTAAGCAAATAAGATTTGGAGTACAACAAACCTAAGTTAAGTGATCAAATCACTTAAGATTTCTGGGCCTTTTTTCTCTCGTCTGTAAAATGGGGAAATTATAGTGTTAATCACACTATTAAATCAGATGAAGCATGCAAGGCGCTTGCCACATAGTAAGCATTCAATAAATACCAGCTATTGTTATTATTAACCAATAATATTTAAAAGAAGTCTAAAACTGAGTACTGAGATATCAAAAGTGTTTTGAGGTCTACTAAAAAAATAAGCTAGCCTGGCATTTGAGTGGACACATATTCCTTTAGTACAAGTTTGGGCTTAAAAACTTCTTAAGGAAATTCAGATCAATTGTTTGTGGAACATTTCACCAAACACAGATAGGAAACGACGTTGTTCTTTTAGGTTTCTCTCGCCTCTGACATCCTCTGTGTCTCAATGATGTAGTCATCACAGCAATGGTGCAGTGGCATAATCCTGGGTCTGGCAATGGGCTTGCTTCATGGCCAAAGTTCCCTAATGAGTATTGCCACTTCCAAACACCTCACACAAACCCAGCTCCTATGCTGCCCTTCCCACGCCCCAATATCAGGACTGATTTGACTTTCAAACCAGGAAAACATCCCTTAACTTTTTCTAGAAAACCATCAAACTCACAAAAGAAAATATTTCATTTATAAAAATAAAAACTGTTCTCGAATCTCCAACGAGAGGCTGCTATATCTAGGACAGGACCACTGACACGGTAGTTGTGACAATCCTGCCTCTGTAGAAGAGTGACAAAATTGTAAGAAGAACCTACAGAACCTCGAAACGCTTCACGCTACTACCTAGGGCAAAGAGTTACAATTAGGCATAAATGGAAAATACAATATTTTGACAGCCATGCAGTATACAACAATAGATTCCACATCTTCTCATTCTAAAAATAAAGTAAGCAGATGTAAGATAGATAATAAGGATACCAGGATGCCATTCTGATGTTTTAAAAGATGGATGAAGGTTTTTTAATCTTTTTTTTTTTTTTTTTTTTTTTAGGTTTCAACAAATGTCACAGTATTTTATTTTCAGAACTTTGTATGGTCTTTGATAGGAGTGCGCCCTCTAGTGATTTCAGCAATGACTTACAAGTGAACAGGCACCTTAAGTCAGAACACACTAACTTGAGCAATTTCAACATTTCCTCTGAAGGTTAAAAAGGAAAATGACCTATCTGATTTTTTTTTTGCTTCATATATTTTTTTTATTTCAGCATATTATGGGGGTACAAATGTTAGGTTACATATATTGCCTTTGCCCCACCCGAGTCAGAGCTTTAAGCTTGTCCATCCCCCAGATGGTGCACACTGCATCCATTAGATGTGTATATACCCATCCTCTCCTCCCCCCACATCTGCCTGACATCTGATGAATGTAATTACTATAAGTAAAACCACCCCCATTCAAAATCTTATACCATCAAGTGCAGTTTATTTTAATAATTCTCTTCTTCAACATAAATGAAATATACCCAGTGTTAACAGTGTCTTCGGGCAATAAATTCGTGAGTGATTTATTTTCTTTTTTCTATAATAAGCATGCATTACCTTTAATTATAAATATTTTTATTTTGAAATGTTACAATCAGTCTGGGCAGGATGGCTCACACTTGCAATCCCAGCGCTTTGGGAAGTCTAGGCAGGAGGATCATTTGGGGCCAGGAGTTTGAGGTTGCGGTGAGCTAGGATCATGCCACTGCACTCCAGCCTTGGTGACAGAGTGAGACTCTCTCTCTAAAATAAATAAATTAATTAAATGTTACAATCACATAGAAAACTAGAGGTAATATCATATTAAGCACCTGTGAACATACCACCCAGGCCTCTAGAATTATAACATTTTGCCATATTTGCTTCAGAGTTTTTCATTATTTTCTATTTGGAAACTTACAGGAAAGTTGCAAGTACAATTCAAAGAGCTTTTTCCTGGTTGTCAATGTGATGCCCCATTGTCCCCAAATACTTTAGTATTTAATAGAAGATAAGACATTTTTCTGCATAACTACAATGCAACCATCAAACTTTTCAGATCTCGAATAAGTTCTGCCTGTTGTCTCAATAATGTCCCATGATGGTTCTGATAACCCAGTCCAGGCTGTCCACACACATAGTCACCTCTTCCCCTTACTTGGATTTCAGCACCCCAAACTAGGTCATCCCTCCGGCATGGATGCCTTCCTTACCCCACTCAGGATCTGACAATTCATAGCAGATCCCCACCCCTACCCACATGTGCAGCATGACTTTAATCACCCTGTATAGGATCAGGAAACTGCCACAGATGTTCTTTTCATTCTGCTTGGGCTCAGACCCCCCTCACCAGGCTTTCCTCTGAATAGAGGCCTTGTTCACACTGCCCAGGATCTGACACCCTGCACCATGCCACCCACATGTGTGGACACTCTCCTCACCCTGCTCCAGATCTGATTCCCCATGCTGGGCTGCCCACACACAAAAAGACTCCCCTTACCTTGTTTAGACTCTGTTATAGGTTGAATTTTGTTCTCCCAAAAAAGATGTGTTTAAGGCCTAACCCTCAGTAACTCAGAAGTTTACAGGTGCAATTAGTTAAGATGAAGACCCAGTATGCCTAGTGTCCTTATAAGAAGATGGCCACAGGAAGACTGACACACAAAGGGTAAATTCCATGTCACAACAAAGGCAGAGGTTGGAGTTATGCAGTTGAAAGCCAAGGAACACCAAAGATTGCTAGCAAGCCACCAGAAGCTAGAAAGAGACTCCCCTACAGGTTTCAGAGGAAGCATGGCTCTGTTGAAA
This sequence comes from Indri indri, assembly GCA_004363605.1. Classification (NCBI taxonomy): domain Eukaryota; kingdom Metazoa; phylum Chordata; class Mammalia; order Primates; family Indriidae; genus Indri; species Indri indri. The sequence goes on along the minus strand of RJWJ010010654.1, from coordinate 16,570 downwards.
CCCTGATTTTAGACTTCTAACCTCCAGAACTGTGAGACAGTAAATTTCTATTTTTTTAAGCCACCCAGTTTCTGGTACTTTGTTATGGCAGCCATAGGAAACTAATACAGATTTTGGTATTAGGAAGTGGGGTACTGCTGTAACAAATGCCTCAGAATGTGAAAGTGGCTTTGGAATTGGGTAATGAGTAGAGGCTGGAAGAATTTTGAGGTTTATGATAGAAGCCAAAATGACTTGAAGTGAATACTGTGTAAAATATTAATGTTAAAGGTGGTTTTGGAGAGGCACCTGGTGGAAATGAGAAACAAGTTATTAGACACTGGAAGGAAGTTGATCCTTGTAATAAAGTGGCAGCAGATTTGGCTGAATTATCTTCAACTGCTAGCAAGAAAGTAGAACTTGTAAGAGATGAACTTGGATATTTAGCTAAGGTAATTTCCAAGGAGTGTGGAATATGCAGCCTGGTTTCTCTTTGCTGCTTATAGTAAGATGACGAAGGAAAAGACAAATTAAGGAATGAATTGTTAAGCAAAAAGGAATCAGAACTCAAAGATTTGGAATATTCTCAGCCTAATCATATTATAAAAAAATTAAAAAGCTGTAGTCTAGAGAGAACACCAAATGTGTGGCTGGACAGCCTTGGATAAAGAGATTACCAGTGTGACTTAAGGAGCCAATCAACCATCTACTTGAAGCCAGGAATAGAGATACAGTTATCCAGCAAAGATCTGTAAAGGATCCTCTTTTCTGATGCCTTGGATTGCCATGAATTACAGATGAGGCCAACAAAGTTTTTTAGAATTTTATACCTCAGAAACACTACCAGCCTGGACTGAAAGGAACAGAGTGACAAAATGAAGGGAGAATGACTGGGAGAACCATAGATGAGGACAACTGGGCCCTTTTGGACCTCCTGGGTTCTAGAGGGCAGGGTCCTGGCCCTGGTCTGATGAGGTGGAACATCTGCCCAGGCCCAAGGGGGTAGGGCCACCACCAGGGTTTCAGAAAGTGGGGCCACTGTCTAGGGCCAAGGGGGTAGGGCCACTGCCCAGGACTGAAAGGGTGGGGCCACATCAAGGGTTCCAGAGAATGGAGCCACTGTCTAGGGCCAAGGGGGTGGGGCCACTGTCAGGGTTACAGGGGGTGGGGCTGCTGCCCAGAGTCGAGGGAACAGAGTCACCAGTCAGGGATGAGGGGCAGAGCTACCACCAAGGTTCCAGAGGGTGGAGTTACTACCCAGGCCTGAGGAAGATGGGAACTCTGTCCAGGGTGAGGGGTGAGGTCACCACCCAGGAATGAGGGGGCAGGGCCACCACCCATGGCCAAGTGGGCCAGGTTGACTTTTCATTTCCAGAGGGGAGGGCCACCATCCAAGGCCAATGAAACAGGCTGAAGTTTTGGTTACAGAGAGCAAGGCATCCCCCTGAGTTCCACAGGGTGAGGGCATCCTCCTTTTTCCAAGGGTGGAGCCATTGCCCAGTGCCAAGAGGGTCAGTATGCATCCTCCTTTCCAGAGGCCAGGGCCACCTCCTGGGTTGCCGAGAGCCAGGTGGCTGCCCAGGCCTGAGTAGGTGGGACCTCTGCACAAGGCTCAGGGAGCAGGGTTGTCATTCAGGCATGAGAGGGCAGGGTAACCTCTTCTTTCTAGCATGTGGGATGGCCACCCAGGGATGAAGGGCTAGGCCCGGTGAACAGAGCCACAGAGAATTATTCCGAAGCCTTAAAACCTAAGAGAATTTGGCCTGCTGTATTGTGAAATGCCTTAGACCAATAACATCATTTTTCCTTCCAATTTCTCCCTTTTGGAGTGGAAATGTTTATCCTACATCTGTCCCATCACCGTATCTTGGAAACAGATAACATTTCACAGATCTATAGCTAGAGAGGAATTTTGCCTCAGGATAGAGTAGAACATATCCCAAATCTCACCCATACCTGAATTAGATGAGATTTTAATCTTAAAGATGATGCCAGAATGGGTTAAAACTTTTGTGGATGTTGGAATGAGTTGAATGTATTTTGCAGGTGGGAAGCACATTAACTGGAGAGGGGGGCAAAGAACAGGCTGTTATGGGTTGAATTGTGTGCTCCAGAAAAGGATATATTAAAGTCCTCACCCCTAGTATCTCAGAATGCGATCTTGTTTAAAGTTAAGGTCATTGCAAAAGTAATAATTAATAGTTAAGTTAAAATGAGGTCATACCGGAGTAGGACGAGCACCTAATTCAGTATGACTTGTGTCTTTTTAAAAAGACAGCTATGTGAAGACCAAGACAAATAGGGAGGATTCTATCTAACAACAATGGCAGAGATTGCGGTTATGCAGTTGCAAGCTAAGGCATACCAAAGATTGCTGGCAAACCACCAGGAACTAGAAAGAGGCAGGGAAGAACTCCCATACAGGTTTTGGAGAGACAACAGGGCCTTAAAAACTCTTTGATTTCAGACACATACTCTCTAAGACTGTCAGACAATAAATTTCTCTTGTTGAAACCCACCCAGTTTGTGGTGCTTTGTTATGGCAGCCCCAGGAAACTAACGGACGCTCTGATATCCCATGCTGTCCCACATACTGACAACCCCCTCACCCTACTCATGCTCTGAATCCCATGCTAGACCACCTTTCCATGTGAACACCTTCATTAACCCGCTTGGGCATCCTCCTGGGTTCTGATTCCTTACACCAAAGCAACCTCCTGAGGGAACAAACTTTTTGCTCTCCTCAGGTTATGACTCCACTGCCTTCATCTGTGGCTCCCCTCCTTACTTCAATTGAGCACCCACACCCAGAGCTACCTCTCTGCATGGACACCTACCTTGCTCTGCTCCACCTATTTACTTTAAGACTCAATTGTTCTAGAAGCAATGAAACAGGAAACAGGAAAAGGAAAGAGAAAGAGGTAAAAGAAGAGCCAGATTTGGTTTGAAGAAATAAAACGTGAAAGATGAAGTCAAAGTCTCCTTCATATTCCTTCACGGTTTCATTTGCCCTTTCTCCCTAGGGCTACTACTATCCTAAATTTATTTTCCTCTTTTTATGCAGGATTTTACACTACTACTACATAAATGATTATGCATAAACATGATTCAAATAAATTATATCATTCTGCAGCATGCTGGGTTTTGCTCAACATTATATTTTTGAAGTACATGTTGTTAATATATGTAGCTCCAAGTCTTTCAATTTAAACTGCTGTATAGGCATGAGTATAGCATAAAATTAATTTGTCCAATCTCCTGTTGATAGGTATTTAGTTAAGTCTCACACTATAATTATGTATTTGTGTATTTTTCCCTCTATTTTTTTTGTTTCATGTATTTTGAGGTTCTATTATTTGGTGCATGTACATTTAAAATCATTGTGTTTTCCTGGTGTTTTCATACTTTTTAAATTATGTAATGTTCCTCTTTACCTCTAGAAATTAAAGTCTACTTTATCTGATATTAATATGTCTATGCTTGCTTTTTAAAATTAATATTTGCTTTGAATATCTTTTTCCATCCTTTTATTTCAACCTACTTATGTCACTAAATTTGAAGTGTATTTCTTATGAACAGAATATAGTTGAATCATATTTTTAATTTTTTTATTTCAGAATATTACAGGGGTACAAATGTTTAGTTTACATATATTGCCCTTGCCCTGCCTGAGTCAGAGCTGCAAGCATGTCCATCCCCCAGTGTGCACCGCACCACTTAGGTGTGAATATATCCATCCCCTCCCCGACCCTCCCACCTGCCCGACACCCAAAGAATGTTACTACTATATGTGCACATAAGTATTGATCAATTAATACCAATTTGATAGTGAGTACATGTGGTGCTTGTTTTTCCCTTCTTGGGATACTTCACTTAGTAGAATGCGTTCCAGCTCTATCCAGGAGAATACAAGAGGTGCTATATCACCATTGTTTCTTAAAGCTGAATAGTACTCCATGGTATACATATACCACATTTTATTAATCCACTCATATATTGATGAGCACTTGGGTTGTTTCCACATCTTTGCAATTGTGAATTGTGCTGCTATAAACATTTGAGTGCAGATGTCTTTTTAACAGAATGTCTTTTTTTCCTTTGGGTAGATGCCCAGTAAGGGGATTGTTGGATCAAATGGTAGTTCTACTTGTAGCTCTTTGAGGTATCGCCATACTACTTTCCATAGAGGTTCTATTAGTTTGCAGTCCCACCAGCAGTGTATGAGTGTTCCTAACTCTCTGCATCCACATTAACATTTGTTATTTTGGGACTTTTTGATAAAAGCAATTTTCACTGTTGTTAAGTGATATCTCATTGTGGTTTTTATTTGCATTTCCCTAATGATTAGAGATGTTGAGCATTTTTTCATGTGTTTGTTGGACATTAGTCTGTCTTCTTTTAAAAAGTTTCTTTTGTGTTTATTTTGGCCAGTCTAATGACTATGTGTTGTGGTGTCTTCCAGTTTGCAATGAATCTCCCAGGAGTCCTTTGAGCTCCTTGTACTTGGATATCTAGATTTCTAGCAAGGCAAGAGAAATTTTCCTCCATTATATCCTCAAATAGTTTAACCAACCCTTGTGTATTTTCTTCTTCACCCTCAGGGATGCCTATGATTCTTATGTTAGCCCTCTTCACATAATCCCACATTTCTTGTAGGCTTTGCTCTTTTCTCTTATTTCTCTGCTCTATCTCTGCAACTGACTTGTTTAATTGAAAGGTGTTTTATTCAATCCCTGAGATTCATTCTTCTGCTTGATCTATCCTATTCTTGAGGCTTTCCACTGTATTTTGTAATTCCTTGAAAAAATTCTTCATTTCCAGAAGTTCTTTTTGATTTTTCTTTAATATTGCAATTGCTTTAGTGAATTATCCATTCATTTCATGGATGTAATTTTTTGCGGTTTCTTTGTGTTAGGTATCCATTTGTCTTGCATTTCATTGAGTTTTCTTACAACCCATGTTCAAAATTCTTTATCCGTCATTTCAGTGTTCTGATTCTGGTTGGTATCCATTGCTAGAGAGCTGGTGTTCCCTTTGGGGGTGTCCTTTCAGTTTTATTCTTCATACTTCTGGAGTTCTTTTGCTGATTCCTTCCCATCTAGAGCAGCTATTTCTTCTTACCTTTGGATTTTCATTTAGATAATGATACACCAAGTTTAGTCTCTGAGCCAGTAGGTGGTGTTTGTGGCTGAGAATTGACCACACCCTGTATGATGAGTCAGTAAATGCAGTAAAACGATGAGCAAACTGATCTCCCTGTCAATAGGTGGTGCTTACCAGGAGGAGCAAGCTGCAATGTTGTTTTGGGGTCCTGTTCCAGCTCTAGTTCCTCTCAAGGGGCACTCCAGTGCCTCAGGTGGTGGGTGGAGCCCTGGGACTTCTAGGTGTGTCCTTATTCTCCACCTCAGCAGGAGTGGGTGGGAGAGTGAGGCTGGGCATGCCTGGGTTGGGTGAGCTTGCCCTCAACCTCTACAAATGCTTTTAGCAGGGGTCTGCTCCCTCCCTATGGGCAGAGCTGCCAGGGAGGGCCTGAAGTGGCCCCACTCAACCAGAAAGTATGTGGGTAGAAGTGAGGCTGTCTGAGTCCTGCAGTCTGGCAGTCTGGAGCAGGCCTCGCCCCTTTCCACCTTCCCCTATTCAGCAGTTTCTCCCGGGCCTCTGCCAGTAGGCAGGACCTCCAACCAGCTGAGCTCCCCACAACTGTGATGTGGGCTGGGAGGTTCCCTTCCCAAGATCCCAGCCTGAACTGGGAGCACAGCCCTCCTGTGGGAAGAGGGGTTCCCGTTAAGCATGCTGCAGCCAGGCCCCACTCTGATCTGCCCCTGAAGGCACACACACCTCAGTAGACTAATTCACAAATATACCTTCTGTGCCCCCAGGCAATGCAATCGAGACCTGCGTGTATGGGATCTGGCCTGCAGCCCTGACAACCAGACCCCGAAGATCAATCCCTGACCATGCCAAGGAGAAGAATGCTGGACCCAAGTCACTCACGGAGTGCCCAAGTTGGATTGATGTCCCTCTAACTCAGGGTTTGCTCTGCTTTACTGGAGTCACCAGGCAAGTAGCACCAGAAATGGCCAGCAGGTATGGAGTTTACAGTCTAAGCTCCCCCCAGTCCACTGCACAGACCCAAAAGGAAAGATCCAAGCCATGTTCCCTGTAGATGCCCCCTGGGAGTGGACAAATTGTCTCTCTTGGCAGCCGCAAGTAGGGGAAGGTAAGGGGAGAATGAAGGACTAGATGGAGGAAGTATTGCACTGTGAGAGGCAGTCCCCTTCCAGGATGATGGGGCTCCAGAGTCCTGCAGATCTCCCAGGACCCACTGGACCCCTGTGGCTCCTGCAGTCTGGGCCAGAGTTGGGAAATGTCTGTGTGGCAATGAACAAGATGGATCCTGAGGGGTTGAAGCTCCCTAAGGAAGACAAAGGCACCCAGTGGGTAGAGAAGCAATATGGCCCCTGCCGACCAGCTCAGGTCTGTGGGGTTGGAGGCACCCTGAGGGAGCTGGGAGCCTGTGTCCTGTCTGCAAGAGGCTCTCTGCTCAACAGTGGCAGCAGTCTCTGGGCTGGTGTCTGCAGGGCTCTCCAGCAGCTCAGGAGACCACCAGCAGTCTGAGATGCAAGGGAGGGCAATTTTAACCGCTCCACCTACCCTTCTCACTGGTCTCCTAGCCTCTCAGGGCTTAATCTCTGCTGATGCCCTTGTCCTTCCAGGTGTGCTCCGTAACCTCTTGCAGTGGAGTCTCCTGTAGGTCCAGGCACCCTTCCTTCTGACCCTCATCTGATCTATGTTTGTCTGTTTTTTTCTCTTTCATCTAAAATTTCTCTGTCTTGCAGAAACACTCTGGCTGGAGGTGTTTCTCGTCCACCATCTTGTCTCTACAACTATCTTTTTTACATGTTCACGTGCCACTTAACATCATTCTACATACTACTATCAGCATGCATATAACATTACAGGGAATTGTGCTTTTACTATAGAGTATAGGTGATTCCCTCCAAAGCAAAACTATTTACCAGTATTCTCCCTGGTTTCTATTCAGTTCTCTGTTTGCACCTATTTTATCTGAAACGCCAGTCAGTACCATGTTTTCAATTGATTCTGCCAATCTCTATCTTTTAATTACTGGGATTAGACCATTTACATTTAAAGTAACTAACAATATGTTAAGGCGTAAGTCTGCCATTTTATTACTTGTTTTCTGTTTGTTTCCCGTTTTCATCCCTGTTTCTCTTTTCTTGCCTTCCTATAGGACACATGAACATTCTTAGAAATCCATCTTGATTTATTTATATTGTTTTGAATATATCACCTTGCATAGTTTTCTTAATGGTTGCTCTTAATGTAATCACATTTTGTATTACTTCCCACAATGTACTGGTATTAATATTTTACCACTTTGAGTGAAGTATAGAAACCTTATTTCTATTTATGTTTCTTTACCCTCTCCAATTTTTAAAAATAATTATCTTAAATATTTTCTTTACATACATTGACCACAATAGATGCTGTTATATTTTTTGTTTCAACCATCAAATATGATTTAAGAAACTAAGGAAAAATAGGATTACTTATTGTATTTATCCATATTTTTTACCCATTTATAGGGTATTTCCTTCCTGAAGTTCTAAGCCTTCTTCTGTTATCATTTCCTTTCTGCTTAGAGAGCTTCATTTAGACATTTTTAAGATAGCTTTGCTAGCAACACATTTTTAGTTTTCCCTCATTTGAGAGTGCGTCTATATCTTAGTCCATTTGTGTTGCCATAAAGAAATACCTGAGTCTGGGTAATTTATAAAGAAAAGAGGTTTATCTGCTTCACAGTTCTGTGGGCTGTACAAGAAGCACAGAGCCAGTATCTGCTTCTCTTAAGGGCCTCAGACCGCTTCCACCTATGTATGACATGGAGATGAAGGGAAGCCAGTGTGTGCAGAGATCACATGGCGAGAGGAAGCAAGAGAGCAGGGAGGTGCCAGGCTCTTTTTTAACAACCAGGTCTAGCAGGAACTCATGAGTAAGAACTTACTAATTACCATGAGGACTGCACCAAGTGATTTATGAGGGATCCTCCCCAATAACCCAAACACCTCCTGTTCAACCCCGCCTCCAACATTGGGGATCAAATTTCAACATGAGGTTTGACTGGGAAACAAACATCAAAACTATAGCACTCTATTTATTCTTCATTCCTGGGGGATATTTTCACTGGGTATAGAATTCACAGTGGACGATTTGCTTCTTTCAGCCCTTAAAATATGCTCTGCCTCTTTCTTCTAGCCTGCATGGTTTCAGATGAGAAATAGTCATTTGAATTGATTTTCTCCTGTAAATAATGTTTCGTTTCTCTCCGGCTGCCTTTAATATCTTTTTCTTTGTCATTAGTTTTTAGAAGTTTAATATATCTAGATATATATATGTATGTATAAAATGGAGACAAAGTACAAATTCCTGACAAGCAGGTGTAGTCTCAGTCCTTCATATCTTTTCAATCAAGTGAGCTTGCCAGTGGCAGGGAGTATGTGTTACTCACTGTTGTAACAGCACTTAGCGTTTTCTGGCGTAGGACAGGCACTCAATAAATGGTAGCTGACTGAATGAGGAGGTAGAAAGAAAGAACAAGACAGAGAGTGAAAGAAGAGAGGGCAAGAGAGATCATGGGCCCAAGACAGGAAAGAGAAAGACAAGGGAGGAAGGCATCAAACCCCTGAAGAAACCAAAGTGTCCTGTGTGGGACTGGCATGGAGGGCCACAGTGCCTCTAAAAGGAGTAGATGTAAAAAGCCAGCCCTCTGGGCCTAATCAAGACTACTCAGGCACATTTGTCAACGGAAATCATAGCACGACCAGCTATCAACGGATGAAGCTTGATACATTTGGTTGAGTTTAAATGTCCGGGACTGGTTTCAGAGAGATACAAAATTTCAACTGTGGTCCTCTTATACCCAGACTTTCGGACCACTTTCCCCAACTCTGAGGCGCTGAAGCGTCGTGCGCATGCGCGTCCAGGGAGGCAACGTGCTCACTGCTCCGCTGCCCCCACCGCAGCGCACCTTGACCCCGACGGTGACGCTCATTGGAGCGACGCTGTCGCCCTTTGGAGACATCAGCTGTCCAGCCTGGAGCTCAGCATTGTGAGAGGCGTGGCCTCGAGGACAGGTTACCCTGGTAACCATGGTCCTGGCGGCCTGACCTGATCAGGGCACAGGGCAAGAAGGGTGTGTGTGAAGAGGAGAGACGACAACAGCCTTCTACTGCAGCCCCCAGCCCCCTGGGGGCTGACGGGTGGCTATGGACCTGTACCTCAGGAACTGCTACGAGACTGCCAAAGCCGCCGCCAAAAAGCTGAATGCAGACAAGGAACAGTGCGGCACCGTGAGTGGCGGCCAGTCCGCCGTCTTCCTCCTTCTGGCCCCAGGGTGGGGTCTCCAGTGGGCAGGCAGACCCAGACCAACGGGGAGATCTCGGCGAGGGGCGGGTAACGGGGCGGGTCCTTGAATGTCATACTCTGGCTCCCCGCAGGGTTGGCTGGGGCTGCCACTGGCCCCCACTGGGCAGGGTGGCCTTGGGCGGGGCCCAGAGAGAGTGCTGGTGACCAGGGAAGCCAGGAGCTCTTCCAGGCTGTCAGCCGGCCAAGCAGCTTCCTGCAGCCCTGAGTGTGTGATTCTTTGACTTATCTGGAGGGATTAGCCCATTGCAGTGGGAGTAGATTGCTTAAACTAAATGAATAGTTCCTGCACAAACTTTCCAATTGTGTCTGACAGAGCACAAAGAAAAACCCCTTTCCAGAGGTCGGGGCGTCTCGCCTATTGGATCTGCCTCTTGGGGTCAAACTGCCCGTTATCCCAGGAAGCAATTGTGTATTCTATACTACAAATATAAGTGAAAAGGTAAACTAAGTTTTCATAGTGCTTAAGTGATTTTCTTTACCCTTTTCAGTTTGCTGTTAAACTCGAAACACTTTGCTATGATTGTGCTTTTTGTCAACTTCAGTGTCACACACCAAGTGGAGTTAAATGAGTTAAAGTGTTTAAGCTTCTAAACCTCACTTTAATGATGTTAATAGAAGGCCTCATGGTGCTCCTCAGCCCACCGCGCCCAGCCTTATCTCCAACCCAGAGCCTTCGCTCTGACAGGTTGGGGTCTTTTCTGCCCACCCACACATGCCATGATGATTCCTACGTCTGTGCCTTTGTCCATCTGGCTCCTGAATTCTGGCGTGCACTGTCCTCCTCTCCTTCCCAACACTTACTTTCAACCTCTGTGTCTGGGAATGGGACTGAAGTGGAGGTTACAGGCAGATCCAACACAGGGTTCACGAATTGGGATTCCACAGGCCACCTCCAGCCTTAAGGCACGCCTGGGAGGGCAGAGGAAGAGAAAGGCAGTTAGGTTTTACCCAAATCAGTCCATTGTCTGTATTCCCTCACTTCACATTCTGCTTGCATGTTTTATTTTCAATGAACATTTCAACAAATTGATGTTTAAAAGTGTGACTTTATGCATCTTACATTTGTAATACTTCTGAATCTGTTTGCAGCTTTATCAACCTTCTTATGGTTTTAATTTGACTGATCCTTACTGCCGACTTTTGGAAACCAGCTATAAAAGTCTACATGACCCACATTTAAAAGCATACTATAAGCGAAAAGATATCCTGAGGAGGTTAAGAAAATGTGGCTGCATCACCAGCAATAATAAAGTACGTTGAAGCCTACTTCCTGTTAACCAGAAAAAACCTAGGCATTTCTTAGATGCTTGCTTCTGTATCTAACCGGGAGTCTGTGTCAACTTTTAGTTGAGCAATAGAGGGTACCTAATTTAAAGAACTCAATGAATTACACAGTATTTGGGCCAAGGGAAATCAGGCAGCTGTTTTCTCTAAATAAAACTACTTGTTCCTACTTGGCCTTTTTCCTTTTATAACAACAAAAGATAATTACCAAATAATTTGAGTATATAAGGACGGACACACACACACACACACTCTTATTTATTTTCCCCCAAATGTACTGTAGTGTTTTTTCCCCCGGTTCTAAAAATAATAATGTCACCTTATACCTGTCAAAGAATATTTCCCATACTCTTTGAGCAAACTAGAGACAAAGGGGAAAACTAGCAAAATACAACTTGATAGAGTAAATACTTTGGGGAGTTAAACATCATTACTACATTAGTGTTTTAATAAAAAAACTGATTGGGAATGGTAATTTCCTAATTATGATGTGAACCATGTTAATGAAATAACATTGAGATAGAAATTCCATTCTTCTAAGAGAAGTATTGTGAGAATGGGAAAACAAACACCACATGTACTCGCTATGGAGTTGGAACGAATTGATCAGCACTCAAGTGCACACATGGAAGTAAAACTCAACAGTAATCAAGCAGGTGGGAGGGGGCGGAGGGGATGGGTGAAATCGTACCTAATGGGTACAATGTACACTATCTGGGTGATGGGCACACTCATGATTTGACTGAAACTGTACAAGAGCAATTCATGTAACCAAAACATTTGTACCCACATAATATTCTGAAATTAAAAAAAAAAAGAAATTTCCTGGTGATAGAACAATTGTATAGAAATATTGCCTTCAAACCTGTCACCAAAATGCATGATTGTTAGACTTGATCCCAAATTGTTTCTAAAATGAATGTTTTTTTTACTCTCTTCTCTGTAAAGTGTTATGATTGTTACAATTTTGTATTTATATTTTTTGTTTTTGTAGGTTATATGTTCCTTGAAGGAACTGAATAAGTACAGGAATTATCTGACCAGTTTAAAATTAGACTTTGAAAGAAACTATATAAAAGAACAAGTAAGTTAAGTAATTAAATTTGTTTTATTTGGGGCCTGTAAGAAAATTTTTATGTAAGGTTTGGTCCTATGCAGAATATTTTCTTACAATATTCTGACCTAGAATAGAATTAATAACAAATTATTAATAGAATTAATAACAAATCAAGTCAAATTTCTATAAGAGATCTATAAAAGATAAAATGAGGCACTTGCCTTTCATTTAGAGAGGAAAACTTTCCCTTGTCTGGAATGGAGCCACACTAGACTTAAATGCGGGCTAACTGAATTAGCCATTCGCAGAGTACAGGACGTTTCAAAGCCTGAAACATAAGAAGACATATCAAATGACAGGTTTATTTCTGGCAAATAACAAAAACGTTAAATCTTTTTTTCTTTCAGAAAATGATTGAAAAACAAGTAAATAAATTATACGAAACCAAGAGAGCTCATGAACGTTATAATGTTGCTCAGTTCCAAAAACGGTTATTACAGGAAGGTGCACAAACAACTCCAGAGCAAGAACGGTTAATAAAACACAGGTACGATCAAAATTAATGCATATTTCACAGACACATTGTGGATCCCTGTAGTCTTCAATGTGGAGAGAAAGAAAGGTATACCAAGAGGTACAGGGATTGGGAACCTTGCTACCAAGGCTAGGGAGGAGAGTTTCTACCTGAGAAACTGCAGCCTCTGGGAGCCCAAGAGGTAAGCCAAACTGATATCCGAAGAAGAAATCCAAAGCACAAACTCCCGATCTCGGGAAACCCAAGTCCATAGCGGCAGAAGGAGAGACAAGGTGTCTTTAGAACATGTTTCAAATTTAACTTTAAGGAAATTACTACAAGGTCAGAATGGGAGAGTTGCTATAACTCTGTCCGATGCTAATGTAAACATGTGTCATTCCCCAGTCAAGTGTGTAGGATTATTCAACTATTACCCGCATACATGCGATGTTACCATTCAGAGGCCAATCCCATGCCTCGAGAGGTAAAGGGATGAGTTCTAGTTCTCGTTCTCCTTTATCAGGCGTGAGGGCCAGTTCCCCATCACCTGGCTCTTACATTGCATGGATTCATCTCACATGTCCAGGGACTTGGGAATTGCAGAGAGGCGAGTACCCACTTACTTTTCAAAGGAAATTCAAATCTGCTAGTTTTTTTGAAGTCAGTCCTTCATTTGATTCCAGCCATCTTTGGAAACTCATGTTCCCCAAACTACTGAGTTATGAATAATTTCTGTATAAAATACTTTTGATCACTTTGTTCCACATTTCGCCATTGTCCCAGCCACAATAACAGAGAGCTATATAACAGAAACTAGTAAAACAAGTACAGCATGGTGAGTTGATGGGTCAGGCTAGCTTAAAGTTCCCTAAATAACTCTCAATTTCCTTAGTTCAAGAAATAAAAAAGAACTAATCAGGTGGCTTGGGAATATCCAAACAGATGAAGTCATTGTAAAGGCAACACCCAGTTTACCTTCACTTACGTTTGCACTTTTACTTAGATATTTAGATGTGGTTGCTAAGGAAATGGACAGGATTGAACACACAGCAGAAAAACAGAGTGCACTCCGGATGAAGGAAGAAGAAAGCCAACATTGGGACCACATAAGAAGAAAACTTAATCTTCATAAACAAATTGAAGAGGTGCAGAATGCCAAATTTTAAACATTAAGGGAACAACTGTGTCTGGTTGTTTTATTTCTGAACATATTTTGCAGTTTACCATATTACCTGAAGTTATTTCAGATCTAAAAAATAAATAAACCCCTATTAATCTTTTATCACTATTATAATAATCTACAAGCTTTTATTTAAAGTAGTGAGACTGATAACCACAAATTATATATCCATTACGTTAGTCATACCGCGTCTGCTCTTTAAAGTTTTAGAATTTAGCTCTAGTGAAAAATAATCATGCCTGCATTCTCAGCCCCCCAAATTCAGACAAGACTATTATTCATTTGGTTTCTCTGTCAAAATACATTTAAGAGCAGCACATTACATATGACATACCCTGAGTCCAGAAGAGAAAACTCTCCTGCCAGCATCCTGTTAGATCCATCCTTGGAGCCAGGCTTATGCTTGAATTAAGTGTCTAATTGCAAAATAATTTCCTTTGCCATTCCATTGTATCCCTCTAACACATTCCCAGTAAAAGGCAGTAAAATAAGCCCATTCTAAAGCTCATGTAACATTTTTCATGATGGTTTACCCAATTTCTGTTAGGCCATTTATTTAGTCCAATTTGCTTATTGGTCGTAGGTAGACACAATACTGAAAAAAAAAATTATGAAAGAGAATCCATACTGACTACCGTAACATTGTGCTCCCTAGGAATGGAAGGCAAAAGAACTGTTACTTCTAAAACAGATTGGAGAAGAAGTAAAAAGAGAAGCAAGAGTTGAAGAACGATGTCAAAAATTCCGAAAAGAAACTAACCAGAAGGTACAGTGAGTTTTACCAATGACTTGGGCTGTTTGAGAAAAGACTTTGGCCATTTTTGATATTTTAAAATGTGAATTGTCAGAAGTGGCCTAAACTCATGAGGATAGCTACTGATGGAGAGACCCAGCCCGGCCTAAACCTGTAATTCAAGGTCTGGTCTGAAATGAGAGCAGTCTTCACAAAGTGAGAAGTGAGGTCAGTTGGATCTAGTTATTAAAATGTATTTCTCTTCATGCTGGACCACAAACGGAAACTTACCCCTGACTACCTTTCTAGCTTTGTACTCATTGTGACTTTAGAAATCTCAAGACAGGAAGGAGGGTTTACTTCAATTATAGCATCACATTTGACATATGTGGTTTGCTTTTCTAGTGGAAAGTTGATATTAAACTTATACATTAAATATATTTTTTAACATTTTTAGAAACAAGTACTTCTAGAGAAAAGACTCATTTATCATTTACAAAAAATGCAAAAGAATGACCTTAAAACAGAAGAACCAGAGGAAAATATATATGAAAACCAAGGACCAGATGAAACAGAAGGTGAGATAGAGGCAATAAAAGACAAAGTAGCTAAGTAGAAGATGCATAATTATATATTAAATATTAGTGTCTTTATAAACCCCCTCCCTCCTCTCATACAATGAGATTACAAGGCCCTTGCAAAGGTAAGTCCTAGATGCTCATTTTCCCAGTGCCAGGCACTGTCCAAGGCACTTCTCAATTACAGCTCCAGTTGTAAAGCATGTACACACAGACACACACACAGAGTGTGTACATATATATATATGCATGTGTGTGTGTGTATATATATAATATAATAACACATTAATTGCTCTCACAAAGTGGCTTAGTAGACAAGGCTACCTATACTGCAGGTTTAAAAAGGAGCCAATAAGAGGAAACAGGACACACACAAAAACAGATATGAAAGAGAGAAAGCAAAAGAGATGGATATACATATATAGAGAGAAAATACGTCAAGAGAGAAAGAAGTTTAAAAGGAGGAGCCAGTAGGAAAAAAAAATTATATGATACAAAGTAGGAAAGAAAGAAAAGTTTAACAAAAGGAGCCAGTAAGAGAAAAAAATACAAAAAAAGCCTGAAAAAAGGAGACAAAGAAAGAGAAATATAGAAAAAATAGAGGAAAAATTTAAAAATGAGGAACCAATAACAAAAGAGTAAACAAAACTTACAGAGAGACAGAGAGCTAGTGAAAGGGGAAAAAAAACCCTTTTTGGGGGATATAAAAAAGACATTTTTAAGAATACAAAACAAAAAACAGAAAAAGTAAGAACAAAAAGTTGAAAGGAGGCAGTAAGAAAAGATGGTACAAAAAGAAAGAATGAATGAAATGGAGAGAGGGGGAGAGAACAAGAGAGACAAAGAAAGCAAGAAGGTTGAACAGAAGAAGGCAGTAGGCAAACACAAGCACACACTCTGGAGGAGGGAGTGGGGAACAGACAAAGACGAAAAAACAAATAGACCGAAAGAGATGGGGTGAGAAGGCAGAGAAAGGAGAGAGACAGGCAGAGGGAAAGAAAGGGAGCAAGAAAAAGACACACAGAAAAAAACATACCGGAACAAAGAAATGGGAGAGGAAAGAAGACAAGGAGACAGGGAGAGAGAGAGATAGAAAAGAAAGAAGTTTAAAAATAATAAGTCAGTAGGAAAAAGTAAAATAAAGAAAAAGATAGAATGTGACAGTGAGAGAGAAAGAGAGAGGAATTTGAAGGAGAGGAGCCAGTTAGAAAACCAAATACAATTGGGAGAGGGGGTGACAGAAAGATTCCAAATGAGAAGTCATTAAAAAAATAAGTTAGTTGAAAAAAATATTTAGATAAGCAGATAGATAGAATAGACTTTAGAAAGGAGAAACCAGTAAGAAAAGGCAGTACAATGAAGATAGACTGAGTAAAAGAAAAGGACACAGTAGGAAGGGGATTATAGGAGAAAAAGAAAATAATAAAAAAGGAGGCAGTAAGAAAGGCAATACAAGAAAATATAGAACTAAAACAAAAAAGAAAAGAGAAAGTGTGAAATAAAAAGAGGGGGAAATCGAGACAAAATGAGAGAAAGCAAAAAAAGAAAATAGAAGTTTAAAGGGAGAAATCAGTAAGAATAGTACAAAAAGGAAAAAGAGATTTTAAAAGTAGACAGTAATGATAAATCATAGGTAGATAGAAAATATGAACAAACTTTTCAAAGAGACCCAATAAGAAAGTCAGTACAGGAAAATACAGAGAGAAATCAGGGAATAAAGAGAGACACATAGGTGGGAAAGAGAGAGATAAAGAGATAGACAAAGTAGGCAAGTAAGATAAGGTTTAAAGAGAAA
>RJWJ010010653.1:0-46419 GCA_004363605.1 Indri indri | reverse complement strand
TGCTCCCCATGTCCTTTAGTTGTTGAATTGCCCCCCCATCCCCCTAATCCCTAGAGAGTATTTCTGCCATGTGATCAACCTAGTGTTGATCAGTTAGAACCAGTTTGATGGTGAGTACAAGAGGAGCCCATTCTTCTGCTCTTGTGGTGCTTCACTTTGGATAATGGGCTTAATTTTAATCCAAGAAAGTGTAAGAGGTGCTAGATCACTGTCGTTTCTTATGATTGAGTAATATTCCATTGTAAATATATACCAAATTTTATTAATCCACACATGGATTGACGGGCACTTGGGTTGTTTCCACATCCTTGCGATTGTGAATTGTGCTGCCATAAACATTCGGGTGCAGATGTCTTTTAATGCTAAAACACAAGCTGACTTAAAAGAATATTTTATACAATTATTATATGAATAAGCAGAGACTTACAGTTAATGTGCTAAGTTCCTAAATTAGTACAGTGGTATAAAATTTATTTTCCTTTTAAGATCTAACAATTTTATAGGCAAAGAGTCTTATGAAATGCCAGCTGTAAGCCACACGATTTCCTTCTAGTTAGGCAGCCCTCTTTAAAAAAAAAAAAAAATCTAATCCCTGTGTATCATCACCTACCCAACCTATTTCAGCCTAGTTTTGGCCATGATATGATCGGAACTTTATCCAGGCCTATCCTTCAAAAAAAGGAAAAAGAGCAGAGGCACCAAAACAACCACAGTAGCAAGTGGATAGGAGTCACAGCAAAACATTAATTCTGGAGGCGCCGGTGCCAATCCCTTCATCCTAGTAAAGGGGATGAGGGCCCAGGGTGCCTGCTTGACCTATTTGGAGAGACGAACTTGCTGTCCCAGTGGTGACCTCTCCTGGCTATTATTCAAGGCAATTCTACACAGCAGTTGTACTTTATGAATCACATCCTCATAGTATCAGCCAAGATGCTACATCTGAGAGAACGAGGAACTGGTGAGTACTAGCACGTGTCTACTCTTATTTTCTGTCAAACTTAGGTTTCCGAGCAGGGGGCGGAAATGGGAAGTGAGGAATTATGTGATACAGAGGAAATTCAAATTATTTCTCCAGCTATAAAAGTCGGGTGTTGTGGCTAAATATACCCTATTACCCTGAGCAGAAGAAAGATTACCAAATATGTTTCCAAAATTCCTTGGCTTGGCATTCACGGTTATTTAAAAAGACTTTTCTGCCTTCTCTCTTTTCTCCCTGACACCAACTTTTTCCCATAACCAAACTAGCTTTGTTCCTTTAAACTTCTTTTTCTTCTTCATGCATTCCTACTCCTCTTTTATGCCTGCCCCGTGGTTTCTCACTTGGCATTTTTTAAAACCTCCCCAGCTGGCTCTTACATCCAGGGAAGGTTGAGAACCACCGGCCTATCAAAGGCCCAAGTCAAATCCGACTTTATCCACGATGCCTGCCTGGGCTGCTCTGGGGGCCCGGGCATGTCTCCCTCCACCAAACCCATCGTAGTTACAGTTTTTCAGTCCTTTGACACATAAGCATGAATTGTCTTGTGTCATTTCACATTATTATCTTCTTTTATTCTTATTTAGCAGTTTGCCTATTCTTTCCCTTCCTTAAATGTCTGTGTGTCTTAATTCCCCAATTAGAGGTGGAAACCCTGAGAGTTGAATCCCAGTGTACCTTCCACTTAGTTAGGGGTCAATAACCATTTTTGATTGCCTGAAAGGGGCCAGAGGCAGAGAAGCAAAGCCAAACCATCATTTTATCCACGGCAGCAACAGATGAGCTTTGTGGGAAGGTTGCATGCCTTAATAGTGCGGTGGGGTGGGGCTCTCATGGTCTGAGGCTTCCTGCCAGGTTGAGGACAAGACAAGAGTTTAGGAAATTTCCGCACAGTTTCTCAATCAATCTTAGCCTTAATGAGCTGAGTATTTGCACCAGGTAAACTCTGGTGTCACTTTTGGAATATAGTGTCTTAACTGTCCCGGGTATCAAATCTTATAGGAACATTGCAACAATCTGAAAAAGTTCAAGTAAGCAATAGAAGTCGCTGTGACCCAAGAATCAAAATGTGATAAAAGGCAGTTTAATTCTGCACAAGGGTGAGGACTGCTGGGTCCTTGGAGGATCCTCACCCAGTTCCTTGGGAACAAGTCAGACAAACGAGTGGTGGAGGAGTATTCTCATTGCCCGAACATGCTTCCCAGCGACGCCAAGTGAGTACTTGAGAGCAAAAGACAGGAAAGCACCATTTAATAAATGGCATCTTTACTATGCTTCTACTCCAGGGGGATGGTGATCATTAAGATATAATCACTAGCCTCTAATCAAAGTAGAGGGAATTGATTTTCTTCAAAAAATAAGCTTTTCATAATGAGCATCTGGTAGCCACTATCCAGAAAAATAAAATACAGCTTTGAAAAAAAAAGACAAATAAGAGAATAGCTAAGCTCTGGACTTCTTTAACATTTAGCATTAAACATCTGCAGTCCCCTTTGACATTCAGCTATCTGACCTTGTTGCTCTTTCCTACAGACTGAGACTTCTGTGACTTTAATGAGTCACTGAGACCCTTTCAGGCTTTAGGGATGCTTGTGTTTTCCCCTCTGAGGTGAGAACCTCTGAGTGTGGTTAGCACTACTGTTTCAATCAGATTTAAAGTATCATATGAGGCTTTTTCTTCATTTCATTGGTTTTGTCTTCAGAGCCTGCTCTGTAACTTCTGGTAGCATCTGGCTATATGTTCACCACATACTTACTAAAACAGCGAGGGCTTAAAATATGGAATCGATTTTAGTATCCACATTTCATTCATTTTTTTCCTTTCATTTAATCATTCGACAAACACTATGAAGTGGAAATCTTGTGCCTTTAGATCAGCAGAAGTGGTAGGTAAGAGAGCAAATGCTGTATAACATATCAGGAACACTGGAAATTACCAGATCTGTTCTTTGCTGAGACCAGAGAAAATAATATTTTATTCCTATTTGACAGACCACTTTCTACAACTGCTGAAAATCTTAATGATTCAGGCCCGGTAGGGGACCAATAAGCAGCATTTCCTGAACATAGTAAAATGCATAAATTTATGTGACCACATCCAATCACAGGTACATGGGGTGATTTCCAGAGACAGAAAGGAATGAATACTTCCAAATGCTGAGTTTCACTGTATAATTCAATGGAGAACCTCAAATTTCTCCATGAAAGCAATCATGTAACACATATGTGTAATTATTATAATACCGTAAAGGAATCATCAGTATGGTTCTGTTGAGAAAAAGGACCTTGTACAAACAAGCATGCGGCCCCTGTGCAGGTATATAACCCAGTCTCAGTCCAGGCCATTTATACGAGTTGCTCCCTCTGTTGAGAAGGAACTTCACAAAGTCAGTTCCTGCTTTACACTTCAGGTCTCAGCTTAAATGCCACATTGTCAAAGAAGCCCTCCTAAACACCCAATGTATAGTAAATGAGTCTTCATTTTTCTCTCTGTCAGACTCTTGTCAATCTCCTTCATTAAAACCTATGGCAATTTGTAAGTGTTTCATTGTGTATGTACTTTTTGTCAATCGCGCTATTAGAATCTCAGCTGTGTGAAGACAGGGGCCATGTCTTCATTGTCTCTCCAGGGCCAGCTTCATCCTGGTTTAGAGGAGGTACTTAGAAAAATGTGAAAAGCTAACAATCTGCACCTATATGGAGAATAAATTTATTTGCATTTTACATAATATTTCTCATTTGCTGCTATGCCCAAGAAGCAGAAACAAGTTGCTCCAGGTTGACTGTGCTGTTTGACATGTTATTGATTACAAAACCATTCTGAGTTTTACCACTTTGGGTCCTATTAAAAGACTACATTTTACCTCTAACCTAATTTCTATATAACTCAGAATCTTCTGCAATTTATGAGGCATTGGTTATTATTGAAGGCCCTGCCCAATTACATTCTTTACTCCTACACTGAAATACACAGTTCTTCATACAGGTAAAACAACATT
Source organism: Indri indri (assembly GCA_004363605.1). Lineage (NCBI taxonomy): Eukaryota > Metazoa > Chordata > Mammalia > Primates > Indriidae > Indri > Indri indri. The sequence goes on along the minus strand of RJWJ010010653.1, from coordinate 42,444 downwards.
TTAGGAAATAAAATGGCTTTGGTGGCCTCAGAGGTGGATGATCATACAAACATAATACAATTGCCATGACAGAGATTTTCCCTGGCCCAAGTATAGGTATGTAGACCATTCCCACTAATTAAGATTACATTAGTGATTTCGCTCTTGGGTGTTTCTCCCATGCACACCGAAGAACTGAGGAAACCTCTTGCCTAAGTAACAGGTGGGTAGATGTGCAGCATCAACTGCTTTCCGAACACGCCCATCAGTGAAATAGGTAAATGCTCATTGGAGAATACAAATAGTTCCTTGAGAAGTCTAGAGGGTTGTGTAATTATCTTCTGAGTATACCCCAACAATTATGTACCATCCTTATTTTACTTACAGAAAAGAAAATGCAACCATGTGGTCATTTTTGGAAAGCAGCATTGAATAGTAGACTTTGGACCAAATAGATGTGCATGTGGATTGTGCCACTTGTCCTCTCTTAACCTTATTTTCCTCATTTGTAAAATGATGATAACTCAGGATTAGGGGAGATTAATTAAGACAGTGAATATAAAGTACTTGGACTACTATAGATACCGATTGAAAGCTAATTCCACTTTTCCTTAAATTATTATATCAAATAAACACTGCCCCCCAAATCCTCTATGTAGTATATTATAAATTGTCTACTACTGCAAAGGGAATCCCTTTTTCCTCAAAGTTATCATCAAAAGCCAAGAAGAGACAGGAACAATCAGCCCTATTCTGGTACAGCACTGTCCAAAATTCTTTCTGTGATGGTGGAGATGCTCGGTATCTGCACTGTCCACTGTGGCAGCCACTAGCCACATGTGGTGACTGTGCACTTAAAATATGGCTAATATAACTGGGGACCTGCATTTTTTTTATTTAATTGTAATTAATTCAATTTTAATTTTATATCATCACATGCGGCTAACGGCTACTGTATTAGACAGTGTAGTTCTTGTGAAATAATGGGCTCAGGTTTGACCAAGCTATAGCAAAGTCATCATTCACAATTAAAAAATGAATAATACTATTATCCATGTAGCTTATGACTAACTAATTCATCTTATTGAAAGTCTCACTATAATACAAGTAAAGTTCTTTCCCTCAGGTTTGACCCAGCTATAGCAAAGTCAACATTCACAATTAAAAAGATGAAAATACTATTATCTATATAGCTTATGACTAATTTATCTTATTACGAGATTCACTGTAATACAAGTAAAGTTCTTTTCTTGATGAGACTATTATTTGACTTGTATGCTCCTAACTATAGCCTACATATAGATGCAGAAGGCAGAAATCTCATTTGAGTTAGGGGCCAAATTGGTTTGGTATGACTGTCTGAAATCAGGCTCATAAAATTTTCCTTATCCCAAAAAGATGATGTGTATATGAACATAACGTGTGTATGAAGGAGATCTCAAACTCTCTTTTATCCCTTATTCAGAAGGTGTCTGTATTCAAATTTAAATGTATGTTTCCAAGTATATCTAAAGGCAAAGATATCTATGAGAATTGTGATTGAAACAGATGTGCTTCATGAAGCCCTAAAGGGAAGACGGTAATCCTAGGTGTGCGGGCTCAGGTGGGAATGATGACAGTATCTGAGAACAGGAAGGGGAATGAGGAAAAATAAAATGTGTCCACATTCAAATTAGGAGGAGAGAAAACCCTCAAGCAAAAGGGAAAAAGAGAGACAGGAAGGAAATGTGTAGGGCGTTCAAACGGTAAAGGGAGTGGACCAGGGCTGTGGCTGGGGTCAAAGCATCTGCAAGAGGGAGGAGAGAGAATATCCCAGATTCAGGAGACTGTTCATCGAATACTTGCAGACCACACTTATCTTTGTCACCCTTTGCAGTATTGATTGCTCCTTCTGCTTTGAAAGTCTATTCTCTTTGTTTCTACACCACCACTTGATTTCTTCTTACCTGCCTGGTGGCTGCTTCTTAGTCTCCTTCCTAGCTAATGTTTTACTACTGGTCACTTGACATGGTTAGGGGAGGCTGTGCACTCCTCAGTGCCTGGGGATGTCATTTACATTGTAGAATTCATAAATTCATTATAACGACTTTTTGGCTGATAGCAATAAAGGCACCATATGATCTAGAAGTCCCGATTTGGCCCGTAAGAAGGCTATGCTTCCCTTGAATGCCACCCAAGGCCCTTCTGTGTTTTTATTTTTAATGTAGCTACTGATGACCTCATTCATACATAGGGCTTCAACCGATACTTACGTGGCACTAACGACTCTTAAATTGTCACACTACCCATAGCCCAGACTTCTCCTCTTAGTCCTAGATTCATCCCTAATTGGGTTTTCCACAGTTCTACTCAGATGTCTCAGCGGTCCCGCCAATACTACACATTAAATAAATGAATCAATCTCCAATCCTGATTATGGACACCACCGTCCACCTGGTCACTCAAGCCAGAAACGTGAGAATTATCTTCCTCTCACTCCTCACATAAGATGAGTCTATAATTCTGCCTCCATTCACCTCTTTCGTGTACATCCCATCCCTGTCACATTCATCCTGCAGGTGCGTGGGACCTCTCGACGCCCCCCAATAATATTGCCATCCTTTATGTGAATCTCATCCACGCTGTCTCCACATTGCTGCCAGTGGGATGTTTCTCTAATGCATATAGTATCACGCCCTCTCCCACTGATGTTTCTTCAATTTTAATGCTTGCTTAATGTGATTCAAGATACAGTTTGAATTCCTGATTGCAGCCTCCTATAATATGGCATATGTGAGCTGGTCCTTGCACGCTTTTCCTTTTCAAATGTGACCACTTCTCCTAACATATGCCTGCACTTGAGTCATGCACATTACCTTTGGCTTCCTTAACAGGACCAGCTCAACCATTCAGACTGTGCCAGTGGCCTTTACCTTTGCCGGGGGCAATCATTTCCAAATCTGTCTTCTCCTTTAGATTTTAAGTACCTTGAGAACAGGAATATGATTGTGTCTTTGTATCTCTAGCACCTGCCTAGCACCTGGCACTCAGAATAAATGTTTGACAGGTAGATGGATGAACACAAAGGTCAAAGAGATGGGAAAGGGAGGAAATTAATGAACTTAGAATGCCTCTGGATGATCCTGAGAGGGAGGGAGTGTGAGGAGGTGGGGTAGGAAAGGAAATAGTGGCTGCTATGCAGAAAGTACTTTGAGGTCTAAAAATAACTTTGCTTTTTTCTTCCCTTTTAGGTAGAAATGTAGAGTTGATTGCATCATTGTTTCACAGAGATCTAAGATTTTTATGCTTCAGTTTTTAAAAAATCTATGAAAGGAGAAAAATACTTTAAAATATTAATACTCTAAACCCTTTGCCTCTATGACAAAGCTATGAATATTCATGATAAACATTAAAGATGGTATGATATCTAAATATCAAAGAATAATGGGAAAGAATATAAATATATTGCCTTTAAACAAAACTATTTCAACATAGTAAGCATAAAAAGAAACTCCCCAAGCATATTTTTTTCTCTTCTATTCTTTTTCCTCCTTAAAAAGTTTGTTATTTTGAAGGCACACAGCTGTTCACAGCTGTAAATAAAGAGGCAGCAATGTCACATCTATTTGAAATACATTTAATGTCACCATTGAGCTATGGTGATCATTTGCTATTTGTACAATCCAGAGAGATGAGTTTTTGGTTCATAAAAATTATCTTGTATTAAGTCTAAGATTTTACTTTTTCTAAAGTTTGAATACCTGAGGTGTGTTTGCTTGTTTGACTGCCATGATCAACAGAGCCTGTGAAAGAATACTTCATTTCTTAAATGGACACTCAGAGTTTTGGAAGAAGTCAACTCTCTGTACCATTAGTTTGGGACATATAAAACATAAGGCTGGAAACCGCATTTCATAATTTCAAATACAGACATTTAAAAATGTAATTAATTTTAAAGAACTTTTAGTTTTAAAAGTTTACTGAGTCCATGTTTTGCTTTACTTATATCTTTCTCTATATTATCAGACATTCGGCAGCTGCCCAATTAATACTTAGGCAAATTATTTAAACTTTCTTTCAGTTTATTCATCAATGAAATGGGATTAATATCCATATCATAAGGTTGTTGGAGGATTAAATGAGATAGTGCTTTGTACTGTGCTGGGCACATCATAAACCACTCAATTAAAAGTTGCTATTCAACACATGTACTCACCATCAAATTGGTATTAACTGATCAACACTTAAGTGCACATATAGTAATAACGTTTATCAGGTGTCGGGCAGATGGAGGGCAGGGAAGAGGAGGCTGGTATATATACACACCTGATGGGTGCATTGTGCACTGTCTGGGGGTCGGACATACTTGAAGCTCTGACTCGGGTGGGGCAAAGGCAATATACAGAACCTAAACATCTTACCCTTGTAATATACTGAAATGAAAAAAAATTTTTTAAAAATTGCTATTATTATTTTGCATGTCTGATCATTGTAAGCCTTAGTTCAGGGGCCTTTTTATTCTAAATGTATTCCTAGAAGTATAAGACTGTGCATCTTATGTTTCAGCCCCAAAAATGGGGTATTAGTTGAATAACAAATACAAAGAGACTCTTAGTTAAATTGGAAATTCTATATAAACATAGCAAGTTGATAATGAGAAACTGCTCTAGTAAGGACTAAGTAGTTGATGAAACAAATTCTTGTCCTTTGAAATGATTTTTAACCTTCTAAAGAGCCTAAAGTTAGTATTGAATAGCGTAATGCACATCATAGGTCAAATGCAAATGTTGCTTCATTTAACACCAAGGATTTTCATCAATTCTCCCACAGACGTATAACTCCAAATAGATTAAGAACCACTAACTCAGACTGTTGGAGTCATACAATCTACTTTTTTCTTCTACTTATAAGAATATTTAAAATAAACAGCTCGAAGGAAGCCCTTTAAGAAGAGATTTTTTTTTCTCTGAATCTTCCTTATATTTGCAGATGTTTTTCAAGTGTATTCTGAATCTTGCCTGTTTCTCTTTGAATATATTCTTTTGTTCTGTCCTCAGGAGAATAAAACAACAGTTGGTCACAGTCATTCAGAATTGATTTCAACTTTGCTTCTTTACTCCTCATGCATCAAATATTTGTTGATAGGAATTTTGACCAATATTCCACAATACATTATTTTCTTTTTAAATCATGACATGGGAGAGTAGGGTCAGTGTTCTGTAATAACATTCAGGATGGGATTTCATAAGCCATAGAAAGAAGATGCTATCATTCAGTTTGTTAAAAAATTGAAAGTGGTTGTATTAATAGATGATGGAGAATACAGTTTCCTTGGAACACTATGGGTTAAAATAGTCTAATTATACCATAAAAGATGGGTTTTTCTAACCTGAAGAGATCACCAAAAAAGATATGTTCATACCCAGGCTACAGAGCAAGGAGGACTGGGTCAGAAAATGTACCAAAGTCTCTAATGTCAAAGAACATTTTGAAGAAAAATCTCATGAACAGAAGTAAAGAACAAGTATTTATGGTTTTTTTTTTCTAACAGTGATCAAAAGGTAGAGTCACAAAATTCTAATATTCTGGAAACCAGAAAGGCTTACACAGTCATGGGATAGAGACTCCGCTTAGACTTAACCTTATACCGTATGAAACATTTCAAGAAGATTCATTGTACTTTGCTCAATTCCACGTTTAAGCAACCTTTTTCTTACATATCTGGAGACCCAGTGTAAGAAAGAGTCTGATTCTATTTTCTGATGTTTGACTACAGACATCTTTTAAGCCTCACCCCCTTTTCTTCCCTTTCAGTCCAACATCAGGACAAGCTGATAAGAAAGCCCAGGTGTTCTTCCTTTGTCACCAGCAATAAGTTTGAATTAATCATGGCAACCCTCACCCCAGCCCCATCCCTTAACCACCATAAAAAGCCCAGAGGCAGTTTCTTTTCCTTCTTTCACAGCTCTCAAAATATTTTCAGATCAGATTGAAAGACCTACCCTGTCCTTCAGAAAAAGCCTCGTTGGTGTGTACATGGCATAATTAGTCTAGAAATCCAAGTCAAATTTTGGGTAGTAGGTCCATTCCAACTCTGTGGACTGGCGATAATACTCAGTCAACATGATACTAGAAGGTGGGTCCTTTGGAATGTAGACACAATCACATTAGTACCAAGGAAGAAATCTGCATCTAGCTTAAACATCGATTATTCATGAGTTTGTATACTGAGAATCCATTCCATTGAATCTACTCAATGCTAAAGTGATGCTGAACAGAATTTCAGAACTTGAGAAGTTGAAGACCAGATTTTGGAATTTGGTAATCCTTCCAATGGAGTACTAGAAGACACCTTCACTTTTTGCTTCCATTAACTATAAGGAAACTCGATTTTATTCCTCTCAGAAATAATGCATACTGCATTTGAAGAAACAGTTCTACATTAGAAAGAGCAAATTTAAATGCCTTCAGGGGGCAATAGTTAACCTACATGGAGAGAGGAAGGGAAGATTGATGTGCCAAGATTTTGTATTACAATCCAGAATAATCTGTCTCTATTACACTGTCCACTGAAACACTATACTGTGTCTTAAAAGGCAAAGTAACCACTCCATACCAATTAGAATGCCTAAAATCTAGAACACAAACACTAAATGACAGTGAGGATGTGGAGCAATAGGAACTCTCATTCATTGTTGGTGGGAATACAAAATGGTACAGCTACTTTGAAAGATAGTTTGGCAGCTTATTCTAAAACTAAATATACTCTCACCATATAATTCAGCAATCATGCTCCTTGGGATTTTTTTTTTTTTTTTTTTGAGACAGAGTCTGGCTCTGTTGCCCTGGCTAGAGTGCTGTGGTGTCAGCCTAGCTCACAGCAACCTCAAACTCCTGGGCTCACACGATCCTCCTGCCTCAGCCTCCCGAGTAGCTGGGACTACAGGCATGTGCCACCATGCCCAGCTAATGTTTTCTCTCTATATATATTTTTAGTTGTCCAGATAATTTCTTTCTACTTTTTAGCAGAGACGGGGTCTTGCTCTTGCTCAGGCTGGTCAAGAACTCCTGACCTTGAGGGATCCTCCCGCCTCGGCCTCCCAGAGTGCTAGGATTACAGGCGTGAGCCACCACACCCAGCCATTCTCCTTGGTATTTACCCCAAAGAGTTAAAACCATGTCTACACAAAAACCTGCACACTAATGTTTACAGCAGATCTATTCATAATTGTCAAAACTTGAAAACAACCAAGCTGTCCTTCAGTAGGTGGGTGGGTAAACTGTGGTACATCAAAACAATGGAATATTATTCAGTGCTAAAAAAACATGAGCTATCAAGCCATGAAAAGACATGTAAGAAACTTAATAGCATATTACTAAGTGAAAGAAGCCAATCTCATAGGGATACATATTGTACAATTCCACTTATATGACACTTTGGAAAAGGCAGGACTATGGAGGCGGTAAAAAGATCAGTGGTTGCTTGGGGTTAGGGCTGAGGGAGGAGTGAACAAGTAGAGCACAGAGGATTTTGGGGGCCATGAAACCACTCTGTGTGATACTGTAATGGTGGAAACATGACCTTATACGCTTTTCCAAACCTATGGAATGTACAGCACCAAAAGTGAACCCTAGTGTAAATTACGGATTTTGGGTGGTGAGGATGTGTCAATGTAGATTCATCGGTTCAAACAAATGTACCACTCTGCTGTGGATCTTGATAATGGGGGAGGCTGTGTGTGTGTAGGGAATGGGGACGTGGAAACTCTGTACTTTCCACTCAATTTTGCTCTAAAAATTAAAGGCTTTTTTTTTTTTTTTTTAAGGCACTGCAAGGCTAGCTTTTGACCTCCTGCTATAAACTAAGGTGGAAAAATTGCATAGCCAGAAGTATAAGAATTTTAACCACGTTGTTAACAAATCCTCTGATATCCGCAATGTAGAAGACAACTTACACATTTGTACATAAATGAAAAAACAGTGTCAACAAAGGAACTAAAGCCTTTATTTTGACTCTCTCTGGCTTTCCATTTCCCCTTTCATTTTTATTTATGTCAACCAGACCCTCATGCATCATTAACTGTTATAGAAACTGATGTTCAGTTTATGGACCTCACCCCTTAAATAAATTTAGACATATTAGAAGATATTGGTATTACATGCACAAATGCAATGTTTTATGGAACCTTTGAGCTATTTGATAAACATATTAAAAATATTATTTGGTGAACTAGAAACCTGCAAATACACAAAGAGTGTTGAATAAACCCAAAGGTTTTGGAGTTACCCAAAACTAGGTTCAAGTACTAGCTCTGCCAGTTATTAACCATGTGACGTGGGAAAGTTGGGTAACATCATCTGTCACATGGAGAATCTTAAAGATTAAAGGAGATTGCACACATAAAACATCACACAGGAGGTGCTTAACATTTCTTTCCTAGTTAGTCTCCTTGGCTCCTTTGGGTTTTTGTACTCTGAAACCTTGTAGGGGCTTCATAAGCCTGATAGTTCGTATTTACTCAGAATATTCAAATTTGCACAATGATAAAGGAAAGTTTGATTGATTTAATTTGAGGAGGTGCCATAATAAAACAATGGAGGGAATTATTTTAAAAACCTTGAATAACCGTACTGTGTTATTCAGTCATTTTTGAATTTGATGCGATGGAGCAAGTGAGAGAATTAATGATGGTTATTTCTCACATATGGCTACTCACTGGGCCATGGCCATTCCTCTCCTACTGCTTTCTGAAAGCCACAGGAAATCTACCTGCTTAGAGGCTCTAGCCAAAGTCCTAAACAACCAACACAAATAGGCAACTGACTTTCTGATAAATAAGACTCTTCTATTTACTTTAAAGGAGTAGTTGCCTGTACACAAGAATTCGTTACCTAGCCTTGAAAAGCACTGTTATAAGCTAATTCTGCAGAAATAACCTCTGATGCTAGTAGTGGATGAGACTCTGAAAGGAATCAAGCTTTCTACTTTCTCCTTCCCAAACAATCTTTACTACAAGTTACTTTGCTCGAAAGCCTAAAACACAGCTGCCTAGAAACACCAGGTAAGTGAAATAGTCTGTTAATGCAGCTTATGGTTGAACATGTAAGTGTATCAAAGGTCAAGTTTCAGTTACAGTTCCCATAGCAATTGTAACTTGGCCACTTAACATTTCAACAATAACCATCCATGGAGTATTCACAGATACTAGGAGCTCTGCAGTGGGGGGGGGCCTTTCTTTTCAAAGTTTCAGCTATTGTGTTGCATTTGTTTTTGGTATGTTTACACACAGCAGTATTTCACAAGCATCATATTTAACTTTTATCACTGAAAGGTCTTCAAATTGGCCTCAGTGGTGATGGCTTTAGCCACATGTAATCTTGCAATTGTCCATGTCAGCTTATAGCATTATAAACGTGTCCTTACATTTTTATGGAGAAACACTTGTAGCAAATCCTGGGTGAGCTGGAGCACTGTTCTTACACCGTGGTGTAAATCGGAAAGTTAAGGAGCATTCACCACTCAGCAAATGAAAACAAAGTAGGAAATGTATAAAAATTAAGGGCAGAAAGCTGAGAAGTGATGGGCCCAAAGCAGAGGGTAAGGTTTTATGGAAACTACTAAATAAAACAATGGAAACATTGGGTAAATTTTGTTTTAAAAGCAGAGGTATAAATCAGTTTTATAAGGCACTTAGCTGGAGAACTAGAAAGAAAATAAACACAGCTTCATAGACAAGAATCAGTAATCCCTGTACCTGTCTTCTTTGTAGTCAAAGGTCATTATAACAACTCAATTACCATTCTAGAATCACAGTGGGAGATGGAATGGCCAGTCTACAGTCAAACTGAAGGGAGTGATTCTGGAATATCTAGAACATAATTTGCCATAATCTAGCAAATTATGGCTCATGGGCCAAATCTAGCCCAAATCCTGTTTTTGTGAAGGAAGTTTGTTTGGAACACAGCCAGGTCCATCAGTCTGCATGTTGTCTACAGCTGCTTTCATGCTATAATTTGAGGCAGAGCTGAGTAGCTGTGAAAGAGATCATTAAGTTGACAAAGCCTAAAATATTTACAATAGGGACCTTTACCACACAAAAACATACATAAACCAGAAAAGACCATTTATTTTATTCTGTTCTTAGGATATACAGTTACCAAATCCCAGCCAAGTGACAGATATCTCATTCCCTTAAATTTTTCCGACAAGATGACAGGTTTGCCTCTTTTTCTTTTGTATAGGCTCAATACACTTCAAAATCTATGTCTTCCTGGGGTTAAAGACTTCAAATTCAAATCTCTTGTATTTGAAATCCAAATAAAAATTATATATGTATATATATTTATACTCCTTACTTCAGGGGTATTTTAATTGCAAGCCAAGTAGAAATCAAAGATTTATGAAATATTTATGAAAAATAATTATATAATACCCCAAGCAAAATGTTATCATTTAATAACCAACCTCTAGAGAAACGATAAAATGGATAAAATGGTTATATTCAATACAGCATGAAAGAATGCCAGAAGGAGCTTAGTAACACATAAAATCAATCTTATAAAAAAAAATGAGTTAAGACATAAATACTTTTATTAGCTGCAGGAAATATGGGAATGTTTATGGAAGTTTCAACAAGGAAAATTTAGGCAAATATTACTACCAAAAGTAGAGCCATAAGAAGAACTAAGGCATATAAACGTCTGACAAGAAAGGCTGGACACTTGTGCTCAGGTACTGTCCTGCAGGAATAATGAAAGCAGTTAGGGCAAGTGGCAAAGAGATTGCACGTTTTTCAGGAAAAAAAAAAAAAAATAAGTCAAGCCTGGAATTATAAAATGGGCAATTTAGTTTCATACCTAAAAAAATACTCAAGTGACTCATGCAGAAATCAATTTGCAACTGCTTAAAAGACGAGAAGATACAAAATAATAATGAACATGGCTTTGGCTTTCTGCAAAACAGTCTGTCAGACCAATCTCATTTCTTTCTATGACACAGTGACAGGAATAGTAGATAGTCAGCTGAGGTCTTTCACTCAGCGGCTTATGACAAACATCTGTAAGAAAGACACACGCTTTCCTGGAGCTACAGTATGGGGGCCACTAGCCACACGTGGCTATTAAGCACTTGAACTGTGGCTGGTCTGAATGGAGATGTGCTGTTAAGTGTAAATACATACCAGATTTTGAAAACCTAGCACAACAAAATAATGACATATCTCGTGATAATTTTATATTGACTATATTAATATTAAATATATCAAAATGATAATGCTTTACATATACAGGGTTAAAGAAAATACATCGTTAAAATTAATCTCATCAGTTTAAAAATATTTTAATGTGACTATTAGCAAGTTTAATATTACATGTGGCTTGCATTTATGGCTCACATGATATTTCTATTTGATAGCACTGTCTGATAGACTGTGCTAAACTCAGTAGATTACGGAAAAATTTCTTATCCTACACAAGCATCTGTTTCTCCTTCTATGTAAGTGGGGACAGGGAGGTTGAGAGGCTGATAGGGGAGGATGGGAGCAGGACAAATCTTTTTTGGGCAGATGTGTCCCTGGCATTTTGAAGCATGTTTAGCATTTCTAGGTCCCACCCACTAATGTTCCCCTACATCTAGCCATAACAACAAAAAATACCCTTCTAGTATTTGTAATGCCCCTGGGGTGGGGTGGAGCGATATCAAACCATGTCAAAAACCAACAGTCTCAAAGATAGCTAATGTCCTTCCCAGTGCTGAATTTTTATGATTCTACAGTGTAATTTCATAAAACTCCCCTTTTTGTCTTGATTTTATGAAAATTACTTTTTTATTAATGTATTTACCCAATGTCTAATGACAGGCTACTTGAGGGCTGCACTACAAAATTATTCTTAGTGTTGACCCTGTATAATGTTCTAAGTTCGTATGAAGTTTATTTTTCTAGCATTCTAGCACTTAACACCTGCTGCTTTCTATTTTATTCATGTTTTGTGCTCCAAGCAGGATCATAAGCTCTGATGGCAAGAACAGTTTCTTACATAAACTTTGTCTCCCATAAGAAATGAATAATAAATACCAGTGAAGTAAAGGGATCCCATGGACAGGATAGCTTTCTGGATGTGTTATTTAATATTTTTAGCAGTGACTATGGTGGTGAAATATAACATTCATTTGAAACTTAACCACATGCTGCCTTGTACAGTATAAAAATTTCATAGACTTAAATTTGATTGTCCAAATGAAATAGAATTTGTTGAGGGCAGAGAATTATGTCTTCCTGTGGTAATAATTACCTTTAAAATTAACTGTATGTTATCATACACATTTTCTAATTTAGGAATTGAAAGAACCATATAAAACAGACACTATTATCTCCATTTTACCTAAAAGGAAACTGAGGTTTAAGGTTGGCAACCTGATGATGGAAATGCCAGAATTTGAACCCAGAACTTGTACTCAGGTCATCTAATGCCTAGGCTCATGGTCTAGTTACCTATTCCTACTGAGAATATAACACAGAAGAAATGAATTTTTAAAGCTGAGTGAGAGATTTAACTGAGCCTCACAAACTTCGAGGGTCAGAGTGATATACTAGAATATGACACCAAAGGTTAAAAAAACTCCCTATCCAGGAACATTTAAGAACAAAGATGATAGATCAACCTATACAATGGATCTTGGGAACCAGCCCATATAATTTATCACAGTGAGAACAGTGAATATAATTCAGAAGAAGTAAAGATCTTGGACTCTGGGTGGTATTTAAGAATTCAGTGACAATTTAACTTGCCTACAGCTTCTTTATTTAAAGCAGGACCTAATCTCTCCTAGAACTGTAGATTCAGATTGATTTCTGTGGCCTGGATAGATAATTATCCCAGGGGAATTATGTAATATCCTTTATAGAGGATCTCAGCCTCTTAGAGATTTTCTGCCTTTGTGTTCATATTTTTTTTAATTGCGGTGAAATTCATATAAAAACAAATCATTTTAAAATGACGCATTTTGTGTTATGTGGTAGGATTTAGTACATTCACAATGGTATGCAAACATCACCTTTATCAAGTTCTAAATCTGTGTTAACATTTGAAGACAGTTATAACATTTTTTAAAAGTTTTCTAATAAAATGATGAAGTGGTACAGATTCCGGAAATCTGAAGGTTTCTAGTAAACATTCATTTGGAATTAAATTAGCCACTTTCTACATGAATGATACATGTTTGTGTTTAATATGTGAACGATAATGAAATAAGTTAGAGTGCTATGGCCAACCAAAGGCAAAACCAAGGAGAACATCCTGGGGAAAAGTCCTCCCTCTTCATTTCAGCTTCTGGAGAAACACGAAAGTTACATTCCTGAACACTACAGGCACATGTCATATAGAATTTGGTTATTGTTAATGGTAGAAAATTCAATCTTTATTGGGAAAGGATGCATTCCAGATGTATCTGGAAAGTATAATTAACAGGACAGATGGTGAGGTGGATCTGCCACTGAAGGAGAGGGTGTTGTCAAAGATGACCCTTAAAATTTAGGCTTTCACTCTGTTCTGGAGTTGTTTTCTTCCTGTTTGGGGCTCTGTCTCATGTTCCATTGGTTGTATACAGTATAAATTCCATCTTTTTCAATTTTTCTCACAGGACAGACTTGGGAATTATTTTATTTTGCAATAATGGACCACTGTATATGTCGTGATTCACTTTTTTTTAACGGTGTTAAGGCGAGAGTTATAGGAACCCTTTGAAAGTGTTAGATGTAGTTACCATTGGCAAAAATTTTCTTATTCCTGAATTGATCATTGATTTGTGATTCTGCATTTCCATGTGGCCTTTGATATAATTGCCTTCTAATTGCTGTAGCATTTCTTTTTATTTTATTTCATTTTTTTTTTTTTTTTTTTTGCTGTGTTGCTCAGGCTGGAGTGCAGTGGCTATTGATAGCTGCAATTGTGGCACACGATAGCCTTGAACTCCTGGACTCAAGCAATCCTCCCACCTAAGCCTCCCAAGTAGCTGGTGTGCATCACCCCACATGGTTGCTATAGCATTTCCTTTATAAAACGACTCAGGTAGAAGCTACACCAAATTTGAAGGATATCTTCTAACAACTTTGCTACCCTATTTTCTTCCCCTATCCCCATGAAATAAATCCTAAGAAAAAAAATTCAGACTTTCATAACTGAATGGCTGGTGATAGCTTTCACATAGGCAAGGAACTCTAGAAGAACACTAGTTTGGAAGGAACGGCATGAGTTTGATTTGGGCTAGGTTCAGTTTCTAGTCTCTTTTAGACAGTTGAATGAGTTAGGAATACAGAGGAGTTGTTTGGATAGTAGATTGTAAGTTTGTAAGTTACCAATACATAGATGATAGTAACCAAAGTGGAAGGAATGAATGAAATTGCCAAGAAAGTTGGAAAAGAAGGCCAAGGACAGAATGTTGAGGAACCTTTAAATACTGGATTACTGGGATTAGCCAACAAAAACCTTGAGAACGAGCAACCGGAGAGGCAGGAGGAAAACCAGGAGAGTATATTGTCATAAAGGCCAAGCAGAAGAGGAATTTCTAAAAGAAAGTACTGGACAAGAGTTGAATACCATTGGGAGTCCTGGTTGAATAAGGACTGGCATGCAATCGGATTCAGCGGTGTGACAGTTCCTGAGAGTTGACTTTAGCAAGAGCCATTCAGTGGAGTGAGGGAGAAACAGGATCAGAGGCCAAATTGGGATGGGCCAAGGAGCCAATGGCAAGCAAAAAAAAAATAATAGAGATAATGTGTAAAGATCATTCTCTCTGAAAGTTTCTACTGAAAAGGAAGAGATAGACAAAAGGAAGAGGTATGAAGGGAGGTTGGTTGTTTTTATTTTTTCTTTGTTTGCTTTCAAGATGGGGTATTTTGGAACATTCTTAAATGCCGATGGACAGAATCTAGCATTGGGGAAAATGTTGAGATTAAAGTATAGAAAAGATAATCAGGGTGTAAAGTGCCTGAAAAGGCAGGAGGAGATACATTTCGAGACCAGGTGAATGGATTTACCCTAGATTGGAGGAAGGACAGCTCCTCTGTTCACAGCAGAAAGTAAGGAGGAGCAGAGTGGTGTCATTGCAATTCAGTTCGTCATTCTGGTGGGAGGCAGTTTCTTCCTACTTTCTTCAATTTTCTCTGTGAAGCCGGTCATGTTGTAAGAGTAAGGGTGGAGGGGAAGTGCTAACAAGCCTCTGGAGAACAGTGAAAATTGAAGTGGGTGACCATGCTGACCAGGAAGATACTGTTGTCATTGCTGTTGTTTTGGTAATTTTGTAAGTTGAAAATTTGAGGCGGGAGCATATTTTCCAAAAAATATGTTCTTCTAAGAAAACTGACTAGCTTTTCAGAAAACTCCACAGAAATCTGCTTAACTCATAATGAAGTAGTAAAATAATATTAATGATATCATTTCAGCTTTAGTGACTCAAAGTAGGTGTTCAATAAACACTTTTATTAAAAAAGAAAGAAAAAATCAATCGTCGGTAATTTTGTGCATGAAATTCTAAAAGTCTCTTTCTCTATTTTTTCCAATTGTTACATGATATATTTGAAAAATTGCAAGAACAAGATAAACACTGATTAGTGTGTCAAGTAAAAAAAACAGGCAATTCTATATTTTGTAGATAAGTACATAAGAATTAATGAATATTTAAGGATAATAAAACTAGATACAATAGGTTTTTACTATGTAAAAATATATATGCTTGAGACAGATATAAAAAGGAGCTGTCTTCCCTCTCTCACACTAAAAATATAGGAGAGGATATGTCACAAACTGCCACTCTTTCTGTACACAGAAGGATTAATAAATGAGAAAACCAAATGATTTCTCAGGTAATCCAGAGATTTCCAGGCCCTTGTATTTTGTGGGTATAAATGGAGGTCAATGGTGATTTTATAGATAGAAGATAGATAGATAACTCATTGATTAATACATGTGATCTTAGGAAAACACACATGATTTGAAGAGAAGATTCTCCAGATATCTCTCCCATAGAAGTCTTCCCTGAGGCCTAAAAATACCATCAGAAACAATGAAGTCTCTGGTTAAACTGTAAATACGTGTTCTGGAAGGGGTCACGGCATCTTTCCAACTGTTTTAAGAGATTGGTTTAGTAGGTCCATGAGTGAATGAATAAGGGAATAGATAAGGGAATTAGATAAGGGAATTCCATCAATGTCAAGGATGTGGGGCAGAGCCCAGTTTGGGGGATTAGACCCTAAGTAGCATAAGGGAACTAGAAACCCACCTTGAAGGAAGCAGAGCTCAGAGGCATTCTGAACACCCTCGAGTATCTTTATGATCTAGTCTAAAGTAGGTGGTACTGGGCCTTTTCATATAATCATTTAGCCATTATTGCTCCACAAAACATTTCAGGTACAATGAGTAACATTTCCTGTATTGGGAAGTGATATCATGTTTTGCTTCGTTTTGTTTTTCATCAAGAAAAGTGATGTATCTACAGCTTCACATAAGTGTTCTCTCATTATCTCACCAACAGTGAATGTGCCTTTAGCTTAGGAGCACCCAGCACACTGTCTGCTGGTAATACCGAGCCTTTGAAGGAAGTTTGGCTCTTCTGAAACTGTTTGATTTCAGCTTTTCTTGACTGATTTTATAAACGGTTGTCTCAAAGTTCCTCTTAAAGAGAATTTTCCATTGCAAATATGAGATAAACACCAATATTCATACTCCTCAGCCCACCTACTTTGAAAGGCATGTTTTTCTCCATCAGTTACTTTTCTCTTCTTGGCAGTAGTCATAGCAGAGTTTTAAATTTTACATGGAAAATAGCCCATCTCATTCCTATCAACAATGATCCCTGCTGCAAACCTCAGTATCTGACTGATGCAATCATAGCTTACAACTGATTAATTGATTCAGACACTGAATCACTGAAGTGGAGCAGACAGATGGGCTAGGCTGAGTTTGGGTCTCAGCTTTTTCACTCATAATAAGAAAAATGTTCCTGAAATTAGATCAAACAAGCTAGAATGGCCATGGATAGCCTATCAAGAATCTGAGCATACAGCATCACAGGTCTTATTCTGATGGGCCTGGGTGCAAATCCTGACTCTGGAAGGTACTTATCACACCTGCACTTCAGTTCTGTCTTTTGTTAAGTGGGGATCATGCCTGGCTTGATGTTTTGTTGTGAGGATTAAAGAGAATGTATGTAAATATCCTGGCATCGAGATGCAGCAAGTGGCTATGAGTGGAAATAAAGTCTCTAAACTACCTAGTCCAAGGTTGCACACACAGGAAAAACTTAATACATGTTGGCTTCCTTCCTCTTTCCTTTTCCCGTTAAATACCTCATCAACTTTCTGAATACTGACATCAGGATTCAGATGCAATGCAGTTCAAAGATTGTTATGGGCTGAATGTGCTCCCCCAAAATTCAAAATTCAAACATTGAAGTCCTAACCTCTGGAACCTCAGAATGTGACTGTAGTTGGAGACAGGTCTATACGGAGGTAATTAAGTTAAAATGAGGTCATTAGAATGCGTCCTAATCTAATACGGCTGGTGTCCTTACAGGAAGAGGAACACAAACACACAGAGGGAGGACAATGTGAAGACACAGGAAGCGGATGGCTGTATACAAGTCCAGAGAGAAGCCTGGAACAGACGCTTCCCTTATGGCCCTCAGAAGAAAACAGCCCTGCCAACACCTGGATCTCAGACATCGAGCCCCTAGCACTGGAAAAAAAAACCCTATGTCTGCTGTTTCAGCCAGTCTGTGGTACCTAGCTACAGCAGCCCTAGTAAATTCACCCTGTGAAACAGAACATTCAACAAACATAAATCAAGCCATATATTGTCAGCAAAGAAAGCTATCTTTTCAGTAATTTATCTAGCAGAAGGTTTGTCTAGTTTCATATCCTGTACTACAAGAAACAATATCAAAGAACCTGGGCCTCACCATACTAGAAAAACAAAGATGTTCCCCTTTTTATTTAAAAAAAAAAACCTAAACATTTATTTCACAGGCATACTTTAAAAAACAATTATTACTTAATGTAAGTTTTAAGAACATAAAAGAATGGCAACATGAGGAATGAAATTTACTGAGAATTCTTTGTCATAATTATTTTTGTTACAATTGTTACGATACACCTGTATCCATTTAGACCATTATTTCTGAGGACCGTTAATTCTACACTGACTACCAGATGAAAATCATTAGTTCAGTCTTCATGTAGCAGACCACGAGCATGTGTTTCACAGGACAGGCCATGGATTACATTTGTAATTTTCAAGACAAGGTGTAGATTATCCACTGCTTTTGTATTGCCATTGAGAGTAGCACAGGGGTATGAAATTTTCCTTACTTCTTTTTGCATGGTTCTTGCTCATAATGGCAATTTGTCTCCTGGACAGAATATATATTTGCTGAGTTTCTTAGGCTTATAATTGCTATTTAATTATAAAGTTGATAATTACATGTAATCCTGGGGAAATCTTGGTACATATCTATAAAATGGGGATAATAATAGCTTCTAGGGCCCAGAGCAAATGCCCGCTTGAGAGTTTGTCCAGCTCTGAAATCTATGAATGTGTGAATTTGATTATAGTTCAGCCTACTGTGTCAGAGTTAAGCAATTTCAATGGATTTCAACCCAGTACCCATTTTTATCATTTGCAAATATCTTATTACTTCTCCATCTGTAGGAGAAAACCCTAGGATAGCCCTTCCTATATTAGCCACAGGAAATTGGTTATATCCCAATTTTTAGCTGGAAAACTCTGCCACTGGGAGAATTCTCAGTGACATCATTCTTCTATTTAAAGTTTTTCCATGAAGGCATTTGCAGAATATGTTCTAGTACAAACGTGACCAGAAGCAGAAAAGAGCATCCCTTAAAAATCTCTAATCAAAGCCACAGCCACAGCCGACTCTCTGTTGTTTGCTCTGTAGATTATTTGGAATCTGCAGGTCCCCATCTGTATTGTTACCCTGGATCCAATGCAGCCGGAATAGACTGGAATAAGACTATGAGATTTGGGTCAAGTGTCTGAATGTCTGGGAGTAGATCCAAAGGTATTCAATTACTATCTTTGAATGATTTGGCTCCATTCACTGTTGCATCATTCATAAGAGTCCTTTAGGCTCTTAATCTGGGTTATTTTGAATTGACTGCACTGCACAAAGATCTTTGGCTCTAGATAAGACTGGCCATTGCTTCGCTGTGTGAGGTAAGCACTGGAAGTCAATCATTCTTGTTTAACTCAGGTGATGAAGGATAGGAGGTCAGCATTGCAAAATGAAATTCACTGGTAGTTTATTCAAGAATACTAAGTCAACCAATAATTTCTGCCTCCTCCACAACCAAACATATCACTTGTTCTCTGTAAAAGTATTCAGTTGATTTATGTAAAGTTTTCTTTTCTTGCCATTTTTCCATTACGTTGTTGTGTGTTCACATTGCCCAAGTGAACACAGAGCAGCTAAAGCAGAATCAAAACAGCCAGGAACACAGCCTAAGTGATTATACACTGGATTCAAGATCTGGGGCAAGGGGAACATATTTAGATTTTGGTTATATTAGATTCTATAGCATCATTTCCTTGGCCTCTGTTGTAAGCCATTGTATGATTTTGACCTTTTGTCCAAATATCATGACAATTGTTAATATAAGCATGACAGTTTTAGCTATAGCTCTTATTTCATTTTCTTCTAGAAGATGTTTCAAGTGATTGATCTAAACTTCATTTTCTCTGAATAAAAATGATGTGTTTTTTTTTTTCCTTTCCCTGAAAGAGATTTCTCTTTTCCAGGTTGAAAAAAATAATGCAAACTAAAAATGTTCAAAATGTTGTCTTTGCAGCTGGCAAATTACCTGTCTGCTTTTGCTTTTCTCATTCAAACTCAGCTGAATTTTGATATCACAGGACTTAGTGGCAGGCCAGTAGCCACACCACAGTCAGGAAATTAAGAAAAACAAATGAACACCTTGTCTTAATACAAATGATTATGTTTTGCAATTATTGAAAAACAAGTATCTTTACTAGAAATTAAATCTTTAAACAAAGTCGCTAAGCATTTCCCCAAAACTTTCAGATGAAGAAAGAGCAACTTGGGGAGCTTAAAATTAAAATTTGATATTGAAGATCTTAAGACATTACCTCCTATGTTTAGTGCTTTTGAAAACTCATCTAAAAAGTACATAGTTTTATAAAACTCTAGGAGCACAATATTTAAAATTTCCATCCTTTAAAGTTTCATAAACTGAGGTCACCTAGTTGTTACCTTTGATATTAAATTTGGGTATTTTATTTTTCAATTTTTACACTAGCCTTTTTATAAGATGAATCCTAAATTATTATAAGTAGTAGTTTGAATTGTTCTCTATTAATTTCTTTCTGAGCCTGTTCTTTAGAAGTGAACTTTTGAAACATCTAGACATGCACCAATCAGGATGCCTCAGAGGGCTCAGCCCATCAGTGACCACCACCTACTCTCCAGCCCCTGAAATGAGCTGACCAGGAGTATCATCAGGGTAACCTGACACTTGCTAATAGTAAAAGGTCCCTCATGTACCGTCACAGTGTCATAAATCTCAGTAATTTCTGTCAACAGAGGCAAGGGTTCATCTAATTGCACTCTCTCCTTTCATGGAACAAGAACCAAAGTTCAGCAACTCCCAATAAGCATCTGGTTCAAGCCAAGATAAACTGTACAGGAAAGACTTCCCTGGCATCTGTGTTTACTCTTGACTGACACGTTATCAAGATCCCACCCTTTGGTACTTTCTAGAATCTTGCATAAAGAAACCATTTTTATATCACCTTTAATAATAAAATAATAAAAATAAATACGCATTTATTTTGACTACACTATTTATGATGCACCATCTCTCCAAGAATTTCATACTGCTAACTGATAATGAGGAGTTTTTTTTTTTCACAATTCTCATCACTATCTTTAAAGTTCTTGTTCTCTACTTAAGGTTTAACAGTTAGTGCTCTGATAGTATCTCTAGTTGCCAAAGCAACGAGTTATGGTCACATTTTCATCTAAAGCAAGCTTCCTTATTGAACAAGGTAAAAATGTCAACACAGAAGAAACTGAGTCAATAATGCACGAAATTAAGTGTCAGGATAATTCATGAGCTATTGTTTGATTGTTGTATTTACATGACAACTTTGTGGAATGATTACTTAATCAGAACAGTTAGTGTAAATTACCTCTGGGTGACATTCAACCACAGAAGGAAAAGTGATATAGGATGATGAGGGAAGAAGAGAAGAATAGAAGGATATAAAAATAAGGGCATGTGTGGGAAGCTCATTTATTTGTTAGTGAAATGAAATGTCTGGGTATATACAGGGTCTGAGAGGAACCAAACAAAGGAGAGAATGAAAATACGTGGAACTGAGGTTCTGAAGAAGTTCAGAGGGAATACAATTTTGGAAAAGGTAGACGGGTCAGCCTTGAATGGGGGAAGGTCATTTCGTCCTCTAAAAAGAAGGAAAAGAGGTAGAGGGGGTGGGGAGGTAGATACATTTATAGGTTGGAGCAGAACCTGAGATAGATCTCTGGTGACTTTTCTTTTGGAGTATGAGGCAAGATCACATTTTGTCAGTTAAGGAGCTGTGAGTAAAGGAAGGGGGTCCTGGAAGGAGGTAAATATTTGTAAGAACTGCTCCAGATAAGAAACACACTCCAGAAACCAGCAAAGAAGCTGAAAGCAGCAGACTGTCTGGCTGAAGACAAAGAAGAGTTTGTACTGTCCCTGTTTCACACAGATACTTACCTGGTTTTCTCCAGCAACACTTGACTGCCTGTGGTTGGAGCAGGGAGAATGGGTGTTGGCAGATCCAAATTTGGGGACAAGTAGCAAGAGCAGGAGTAGAGGGAGCTTGAAAGGGAGCAGTTAAAGGAATGGACCTAGGCTGGACAGAGAAGGAAGCAAGATCAGGAAGAAGCTCACTGAGTATGAGAAAGGGTGGGTGTGGGTGTGGGGGTGGGTGTGGGTGTGGGTGTGTGTGTGTGTGTGCGCGCGTGTGCATGCACGTGCGTGCTGTGGTCAGTCAAATGAATGAAGGTCTTGCTGAACTGGAACCGTAGCTATAGGGGGAGAAAGAAACTAAGAGAGCTGCAAGTAAAAAATGTCACTGTCCCGGAGTGAACTGACAGATTTAGAAATTTCAGATATAGCAGTCTAGAGCAATGTCAAAGCCCAAGGACTTGCCTTGAAAGTAGGTTTCTAAAAATTGGGTACTTTAATGCTTAAAATGAAAACTGATGAAAGTGTGAGGTCAAGGTGCTAGAGTGCTGAATGTTCCTCCACATTGACTTTGAAGTTAAAAATACTCTCGGAAGTTGGAAAGGAGTGGACGTGTGAGCTGCATAGTTAATAAATAATCTGGAGGTGACAGGTAACAGCAACAAGGACTGACAGAAGCTACAGAACTTGCAAAAGAGAAGAGATAGGCTTTCCTTTTGGTTAGAAAGCAGAGGTCTGCATTAGCAACATAGAAAGGCAGGACAAACGCTTGGACCACCTCACAGAGTTATTCTGCGACTTACATAAAATAATGGATATAAAAGTCCTCCAAAGAGTATAATGTATAATTAAAATTATTATTATGTATAAAACTATATGTTTATATATATTAAAGCCTATCCACACACCTAAGACCTTATCAATCTTATATGCTATCAATACCACTTATTATTAAATGTCAACAACTCTTAAAATGTCTCACATTTTACATTAAGTTCTTAAAGCATTTCAAGCACACATTTTAGTATTTTCTCACAAAAATCCTGGGAGATAAATAGTGTAGCTGTTATTATTCCCAGACGAGGAAACTGAAAAACAGGGACATTTAGTGATCTGGCTAAGGGCAATATCAGAGATGGAGCCAAGATTAAATTTTGATGAGAAGAAGTTCTTCTAACTGCTGTGGGTCATGAGGCAGCTTTTCACCAGGTGTTCATTTGCTTCCTGTTTTTCCTACGTAACAACATCCAGGGCACTTGTATACCTGATAACTCTCTGTTCCATGTTTTTTTTTCTTAACCACTGCTTGTTAGAATATTAGAACTCCGGGAGCTCAAAAGTATTGAATTTGCAAGGAGACTGTAACCTCTATAGCTAATTTCCTCTTCAAGGGTCCAAATGTTTACCTATTGGTAAAATTATCTTCCAAACTGTTTCCTGGTAATAAAGACAAACCCACGGTTCTGTTCCTGAGAAATTTGTTCATCAAAAATGAACATAGAATCTTTTTTTTTTAAACTGATTTTCAGGAAAATACGATGCTGCTTTTAACATAAACATGCCTACTTTATGTTTAAAAAACGGAGGTGTTTCAATACCAAGGGCATTTTTAGGCTAGCTCTTAAAGTAGATTTTTGAGTTGGAAGTTTCTCTCTTAACTGAAGTTATGCTTCAATAATGACTGTATTTTCATGTTCATGCTTGCCTAATGATTATATTTTAAGCTTCATGGGCCTCAGTTTCCTCATCTGTATAATATATGATCCCCAGGATTGATGATATAGTGTTTGAAAAGTGCCTCACACAATGCCCTGCATCTGTGAAGCGTTCAATAAATAGTAAGGGTGATTTCAATCAGCCATCATTTGTTCTTCTGCATTTAATCATTAGAGTAATTCCTTCCTTTGTGTGAAATGTGTCACTAGGGTGACACCAACAAGAGGAAACAAACCATTGCAAACTTGAGTCTGAAACCACAGTGTAACTAAGAAGTTCACAAACTAATTACTTAAAACATGAAGCAGATAGAGAGTGATCTCTTTAAGCAAGATACAAAGAGAAAATATTTGGTAGATTCACCTACATTAATAGTGAGAACTTCTGTCCTTCAAAAAACACCAAAGAGGAAGTGAAAAGACAAATCACAGACCGGAGTATATATCATAACCCAATAGCATGAGTCAGGATTAATATCTGTATGACGCTGGGCAACAGCAGGTAAACAGTCCTTAACAAGTACTGCTTTTACTTCAGAAAGGCACATTTTTTTTTTTTTTAGTTGTCTGTTTCACTACTTCTCTCTCTCTGCATCTCAGTTCATGCACAATTAGAGCCTCACCATACAAGCACATGAATACCTGTCAAGGGTCTTCCATCTAGGACAGGGTTCCTCAGCAGCCTGCGTCTGTTCTGCTGCCCAGCTCCTGGCTTAGAGCTGGAGCTCCTTTCAGCCTCTTCCCATTCTTCCTTCTTCTGGCCTCTACCCAAGAGTGCGCATGTATCCCCTCCCTCTCTCCCCTCCCTGCAGTGCTAGCAGGGTGAATGCCAAGGGGCTGCAGGTGGTGGATGGCCAGTATGGTACCAGTGGAGGTAGAAACCAGACCTGCTGGGGCCAAGGGTCATGCTGGGGAATGGGTAAGGGTAGGGGAGAAAAGAAGAGGGAGAGGAAGCTAACCTTAATCCAGGAATTTTGATGTTAAATTTCCCTTTGGAGCAGAAACCAATGCCTGTTGGAGGCACTGGAAACAAGCAAAATGGCAGCAGGTGCCAGCAGTGAAAGTGAACCCAGCTGTACTCTCAGGGACTAATTTGCCTCATCAAGGCCTCGTGCCTGCCTCAGCGTAAGAATGGGAAAGAGGCCTAAATTGGCATAGTCTGCAATTCCTAACTGCTCTTCCTAAATTAAGCTTGGTGCAATAGATTTTGAACATGCAGAATGGCCCTTAATAATAAGGGAAACACTTCCACAGCACTTTGTCACGTGTTGAGCACTGTCCTAAGCACATGACACACACAAACTCATTTACTTCTCAATACAACCCCTTAGAGCAGCAGTCCCCAACTTTTTGGCACCAGGGACTGGTTTCAGAGAAGACAATTTTTTCCACCTGGGGGTGGTGGCGGGTGAGGGGCAAGGGGAACAGGAGGGGGTTGGGTGGGAGCTCAGGCAGTGATGCACAGCCCGGTTCCTAACAGGCCACGTGGTTGGGGACCAGAGCCTCAGACAGTATCTATTATTAGGTTGAACAGTATGAAATTACCAACATTCAACCATTTTGACCTACAAATGGCAACTTTGTGTAGTTCAACCTACATTTTGTCTGCATTTTACAGATGAAGAAAGGTAGATGCAGAACACTTAAGTAACTTGTTAGGAAGTGGCAAACCTCAGCCCAGGCAATTTGGCTCCTGTTTCTGTGGTCATTACTAATCACTGAAATATCTGCCTCTCTACCATATTGAATTAAAATGGCAGAAATGCTTTCTTCCAACCTAAAAATTCTATCCACGAATCTCTGCTTTACCATTCTCAGTTTCCACACACCAATTTCTTCTTGATTTGCCTATTTCTTTTGAAATGGTATCACTGCTCACTCAGTCCACTCACTGGAAATCTCACAATGGACTTTGATTTCTTACTTTATTTCTCAACCATCAGAATCCAAACCATATTTACTGAATCTATCTCAGCAGGAGCCGCAGAATCACAGGGCATGAGAGCTGAAAGGAACTTTCGAGGTAATCTAGTCCTTTTTCTAAGGCAGACATGGTCACTTAGTGAGCTGGCAGCACCATCAGGACAAGAGCCTGTACTCCTGAGTTCTGGTCACTGCTATTCTCCATCCACCTCAGTTCTCACGGTGGACAAATGCCATAGGTGATATCCCTTTGCTTCTCTGGAACTTCAGGACCAACTGTAACACTCTAACCCTCATACATGATGGTAGCTTGATTCACTAAATGCTTACTCTGTTCCAATCACTCTTCTAAACAAAAGTGAATCAGCACAACTCCTCTATGGTACTTACTATTATAATCCCCCTTTAACAGATAGGAAACTACAGCACAGAGAGATTAAAGTGGTTTACCTAAGGTCACACATTTTGTAGCCTAGCGCTAGAGGCCATGCCCTAGATCACCTGGCCATACACCCTGCATCCCACCCTACCCTTTACTGGGCAAGCCTCAGCCTTATCTGCTTTGGGAAGTGGTTCCCAATTCTCTCCTCTTTCCGGGCTGAGTTGAAAGTCCTATCTGCCAAACTCTCAGAGCTTCCATTCACATCACATTTATGTAATTAACTACTTATTTGTCTGTTTTCGCCACTGGATTGTAAATGGTTTGAGGGCAGTGACTGTGTTTTACTCTTCTTAATATGCACAGGATTTGATACAATACCTGACACAGTAATCCCTGAATAAATACTTGCTGAATGAATGTATGAAAGAATGAAGGGCACCTAGCTAATCCACCTGTCTTCAATCTCTCCTTATTCCAATGATCTTCCATCTTGAAATAAGCTGGGGAAATTAGTGAGACATTTAATGTGCGCGGGCAACAGAGATAGGTGAGCCCTTCATTTCCCTTCCTTAGTTACCAAATATAAGCCTTTCGATTGTTACTCTGCAAATGTTTGGTCATGACCTTTTCACACTATTAACACAGTAATTTTTTTTCAGCCATAGTCACTGTACCTAGGATCCAAATTAGTTTTAAATTTTGTATTTTGATTTTTGAGAGTGAAATATTTCCAAGAGGATGCATTCATTTGTTTTATTTTGCCTAACACATTAGAGTAGAAATTAGGTTCTTTCAAACAGGTTAGATAAGTATTTGACCTTAACACTGAGCGTCCTAGACAATTCATAGTCACAATGGGCTTCAGCAGTCTTTACAGTGAGATATGTTTCAAATGACTTTATGCTTAATTGTGTTAGTTCTAACTGAGGTGTCCAAATTGCTACTGTGTCTCAATTTAAAATCATATGCAAATCTAATAAATGATGTTGAATCAATTGGGAAAATATATTTTTATTTCTCACATTGTATAAAAAATTAATTCCAGATGGATATTATATCTTAGGATAAAAGGCAATACAATACAGATTTTATTTATTCATAATCCTCCTGACTTACGAGTAGGCAAAAAACCCTGCTGGCTATAGAAGAATAATAATAGTAAGTTGAACTCTATTAAAATTAAGACTTTATTTCCATCGAAAGAAAAAATTAAGCCAGAGAAAAGGCAAGCTATAGATTGGGAGAAGACATTCACAAAACATATATCCAACAAAGGAATTGTATCCAGAGTATACCCACAAATCACTATGAAAAAAGACGGATGATCCAATAGACTAATGGGCAAAGACTTGGGCACTTCGCAACAGAAGTTATCCAAGAGGATGATAAATATATGAAAATGTGCTCTATCTTTTCAGTCATCAAAGAAATACAAATAAAACCACTGTGCCATACAACTACTCTCCCACCAAAATGGCTAAAATGAAAATGACAGAAAATAAGAAGTGTCGACAAGCATGTGGTATGAGGGGAATTCTTGACTACTCTGCTTGGAGTAGAAACTGAACAATCACTTTGGAAAACTCTTTGGCATATTTTATTAAAGCTCTGTACAAAGACTAATTTCACACCTAGGTATGCCCAACAGAAATGTGTACATAAGTTCAACAAAAGACATTCACAAGAATGTTAATAGCAGCTCTGTTCCTAAGAACCTTGTAGTCTTCGTCAGCACTAGAATGGATAAATAAAGTGTGGTATAGTCACATGATGGATTACCATACAGCAATGAGAATGAATAATCTACAAATACACACACAATCTGGATGAATTTTACAAACATAATGTTGAGCAAAGAAGCCAGACACAAAAATGTGTATACTATATGATTTCATTTATATAAACTCCAAAAGCTGGTGAAGCCAATCTATGTTTGAATTTAGCTAATCTATGACTTAGAAGTCAGGTTATACTGGGGAGCAAGTGACTGGCCAGAAAGGGGATTATAGGGAGCTGATGATGTTTTTTCCTCTCTTTTTTGACCTGGAAGCTGGAATCTGAGAGATGCTTGAGTGTGTTAAACTTAAAGCATTTATGATGTATTTCCTTTTCCACAGGTATCTTATACTTAATAAATAATAATAAAAATCACATGGGGAAGAAATTCTTGGTGAAGTCAGTAGTCATTACTTACATTCATT
The DNA here is from genome assembly GCA_004363605.1 of Indri indri. Taxonomy (NCBI): domain Eukaryota; kingdom Metazoa; phylum Chordata; class Mammalia; order Primates; family Indriidae; genus Indri; species Indri indri. Next base: position 14,504 of record RJWJ010010653.1, on the reverse strand, counting down.
ATTAATCCATACCTAAAATACATGTTTTTCTTTTCTTTCGTTTCTTTCTTTTTTTTTTTTTTAGTACACAGAAAGTACTTTATATTATAGATAGTTTCATCACCATATTCCATTGTGATAAGGAAGAGTCAAGTATTAGTTTGCTGGTTGTAATGGGTTGAACTGGGTCCCCCCCCAAATTTTTATACTGACGTCCTTAACACCAATCAAAATCTCAAAACGTGACCTTAGTCTCAAATATGATCCTTGGGGAGTTAGGATGAGGTCACACTGGAAGAGGGTGGGTCTCTAATCCAATATGAAGGGTGTCTTTATAAAAAGGAAATTTGGACACAGAGACATGCAAAGGAGGCAGATGATGTGAAGGCACAGGGAGAGGACAGCCATCTACAAGCCAAGAAAGAGACATCTGGAACATATCTTTCCCTCCAACCCTCCCAACACCTTGATCTCAGACACCTAGGCTAAAAACCTGTGAGATGATACATTTTCTTCTGTTTAAGCCACCCAGTTCATGGTACTTTTTTACAGCAGCCCCAGCTAACAAATACATTGGGAAGACTGACAAGTTAAGTAACTTGCCTATGAACGAACACCCAGCCAGATGGTCAGAAGTGAAGGTAACATTAAAGGCTTTTCTGCCTCGGGAACACCCACCTTCCCACACTCTACTGCAATTGGCATCTCACACACTTGGCCAGGCTGCTCTAGGAAGTGGGAAACAATGGAAGTTGTTATGCAGGGGAATGGCATGATCCTTCCTCTGTTTTGGAACAATGGAATGTAAAATCCTAAGCATCCAAACAGCTCTATGGTTCCTATGAGGAAGCCTCAGAAGGGATCTTTCCCTGACCTGGCAGGAGCCAGGATCTGGAGTACTTTAAGGAGCTAAAACAGCTGGGTCCATTGTTCCTACAGCAGTGGTTTCCCATCTTGTTTTGGACATGATGTCTTGTGAGAATCTGTTGAAATCTATAAATGCTTTCATCAGACGAATGCCCATACGCATTCAGATTAGGAGTATAGGTAAGGATTTTCAGGGCAAAGGATTGTTTTTAATATTGCCTCCAGAAATAAAGATGGATAGCTAAAGATAATGGGTTTTCCACTAGTCATCTTAGAGGAAGTCAGCAACTACGGACCAACCCTAAGGCAAGACTCAAAGGTATCATTTTGGAAACTTCTTCACAACTTCTTCACATTGGTTACCTTTGCTCTTCCCTTCTCACTTTTTCCTCAATAATTAGTAGGTAAATATTTAAAACACAAAGAGATTGTGTGTCTATCTTTATGGAAAAAAAGGAAAAAGACATTGGAGGATGCAAGCTATGCCTTAGGCATATTTGGGTAAAGAGGAGACCTGGGAGAGAATGAATAACTAAGAGGAGGGGAGCACAGGCTAATTAACCCCCAGGACTTGTGATGAATAAAGGAGAACATTGTTTTCTTGGGAAGAATTATCATTATCATCTGTATGAAATTTTTGATATTTCATTTTAATTCCATTTCCCATCACACCCTTATCGGTGCTAACTGCTCAGTGCTATGGGAAGTCAAGTTATCGAATGGGGCTGGTTAGAAGGGTAAATAAAGGGTAAATAAAGATATATAAACATTTTGTATTTACACACTGGGGATTGTTACTGAAAGATTTCACAAACTTCTAGGCTGTAAGTGGTCAAATATTGCTCAAAGAGTAGGGGGTATTAATGATTAAGGAACTTGTTCCCCATTATATTTGCAAAGCTAAACATCCTGTCTGGCATATGGTAAACAATAAATAATATGAATGAATATATAAATGAATGGAATAGAATAGTCATGAGATGTGCTGTCATAAAATTTGATACTAGATGCACCCATTAAATAGATGTGGGACATGTCACTTTATGTCTTTGGGATCAGCTTTTCTACAAAAGGAGAGAACTGGACCAAATGTAGACATGGTACTCAAACATTCTACAATTTAGAGTGTGAACATACTTAGCTAAGACAAAGCTATTTGTAGTCACCACTATGCATTGTAGACAAGATGGTGTGATATATGTCAACAGATATAGTATGTCTAGGAGTTCAGGGAAGTCTAATTTGAGAAAATTTTGCTCTGTCCTAAAAGAAACTGAGACCTAAATTTACCTAAAGTGCAATCCTGTGATCAGCAATGCACTCAGCAGCACTTGCATAACTATTGCCTTGGGCAGAGCTGGACCAAAATAGTAGGAGGAAAAGAAGGAAAAGAAGCAATGTGTCACAGTTCTATTAAGGAGAAAGTTTTGGCAAGTACAAGTTGCTGAGAAAGAAGCAAACTGCTCATTTGGATGAGAGAAATTAATTTTTTCAAGCCATCAAAGATTTCTCCAGCTTTGAGAATAAGTTGATAAGTGGATCTCAATGCCCTGAAAGCTCTTTGGTAAGACAACACGTGTCCATCTTTTAGATTATGTGCTTAGCTTCAGGGCAGATATGTCCTGAAGGTCCTGTGTAAATAAAATGCAATTGAAAGAAGATTCAATTCAGAATAAGACAATAGTTACAGTGCAAAATAAATAAAAATACAGACTGACATAAAGCTGATTTTATGAATATTTATTAATATTTATCAGAAACAAATATTAACTTATGTGGACAGTTTCTCTTAAGATTTAGAAAAGTAGCTCTTGGTTTTTATTAAGTGAATACTGTCCATCTTTAAGATGCTTTTATTACTGGCTAAAACTATGTTACTGCTATCCACATACCTTTTATTATTAAATATCCTTTATTGAAAATAATAAGGAAAAATGTTTAATACATGCACATACACTGAATTGTTACAGCTTTTTAAATTCAGTTTGTTCAATTCTCTGAGAAGATTCCTTTGGTTTCTTGACAGTACTGTGCATTGGTGGATCTAACTCAGCTTAAAGTGTTTAAGTGGTTTCGAGTATGTTGAGACCAGACACATAATGGTCTTCCTAATGTCCAAGGATCTTTCTCTGAAGAGTATCCAGGGTTTTTGCTGACTTTCATGGAATGTTTCTTCTCAATCACCTGTCATAAATAGTGCACTATTTTTCTAAAATGACCTAAAATGTGGAGTGTTTTCACAATGACTTTTTCTCATTTCTTGGCTCAGGAAATATTATTCTTGCCTCCTGTGGTCATCGTGTTCTCTACCAGTGACTACTGCTGACCCAACAAACTCTTCAGCTGAGGTAGAAGGATGAGTAAGTGGGTTAGAGAGGCCGTATTCTTGCCTTTTCTACACAAATTCACAGAGAAGAGTGTTTGCTTTCCCTTCCTTCCTTCAAGTGTGTACTTTGATGTTTTGGGGCCATCCCTGGAGAAGCCTGGGAAGTTAAAAGGCTTTAAAAGCAAGATAATAGCATGTCCAAAAGCCATAGAGGATACATATTATCAACTGCAGCTTGAAAATGCTTTTTCTGGACTGCAGAGGTTAAGGATACAAAATTATGCAGGATTTTTAAATAAACTATAAAACAATAAACCAATGCTATTCTTAGGATTTGACAACTATAGTAAGACTAATTTTTTTTTTACTGTTCTCTTAATCACATTTTCGGCTACACAAAAAAATATATAACGTTCCTTCCTTAAATACAGGTGCTGAATAAAGTGGGAAAATGTCTACTGACTGGAGATCTCACTGGAAACCAGTTCTCTTTTTAAAGCTAGGTCTCATGGAAATATCCTAATGACTCTGGAGAGCAACGTGCCCCATATTCCATACTATTTGAGCCCACACAACAGTCCCATCCGAATAGATTTCATGAGAGTAGTGACAGGGCTAAGCATCAAGCCTTGAGTATCTTATTTTCTGATTCTACATCCCACAGAAATACCTGGACCAGCTGTTCCCAAATTTTGCACCTATGCTGGGCTGGCTACTTGTGAAACATCTGGGGATCCTGGTTCAGTAGGTGTGGGGTGGGAACAAAGTGTATTTCTGTCACCCCAAATTAAGACTTGTCGCCCTTTTAAACCATCACTCTTCACACACACACACACGTGTGCATTAATAAAAAATACATTTGCCTCATTAATGAAGTAAAAATCAGAGGTAATTACTCACAGGAAATCTATTCTGTTCAGAGGCAGCAGGATAAAAAAGCTAAATAATATTAGATTTAGTTATGCCCTCTATTTGTTGAGGCTGTAGTTATATTTATCTGAGTATTCATCCTTCATATATAAGTTCAAATGTTTGCATAACATTTAAAAGCTACCACCTTCAAGACTATCTTCTGCTCTTCAGATGGGCATGTAACATTAGCTACACCAATCAACAAAAACTGGCGTTTTTGTGACTCCAATGCCAATGTTTTATTTTATTTTATTTGTTAAGTTAATATTATTTTCAATCAACAAATCATAATTACATTTATGGGGTAACAATGCAATGTTTTCATATATGTATATAATGTGGGATGATTAAATAAAGCTAATTAATATATCCATCACTTCGCTTACTACTTTTGTGGTGACACATTTGAAATGTACTTAGTAATTTTGAAGTATACAATATATTATTATTGACTATAGTCACCCAGCTGTGCAATAGATCTCAAAACCTATTCCTTCCACCTAACCGAAACTTTGGACCCTTCAGCCAACAACTTCCCTACTCCCTTCAACTTCTGATAACCACCATGCTATTAAATACTTTCTACTTCTGTGAATTCAACTTTTTTAGACTCCACTTACAACTGAGATCATATGGTATATATCTTTCCTGCCTGAATGCCGATAATGTTTGAGGAGCTACTAGGAAGTCAATTTACCTATTTTATTTCTACTCCCTAACATATAAAACAAAAAAACACAAAAAAATTAGGATTACCTGTAGCTGGTGAGTTTAATAGCCTAGAGCAGGGGTCAGCGAACATTTTCTGTAAAAGGCCAGATGGTAAATATATTAGGCTTTGGAAGTCACAATAATTCATTGATTAGAGCACTAAAGCAGCCATAGACAATATGACTAGATGAATGACATTGGCTGATTTCTGATAAAACTTTATTTATAGAGATTGAAATTTGGATTTCATATAATTTTCTCATGTCACAGAATATTATTCTCCTTTTGATTTTTTTCAATCATTTAAAAATATAAGAACCATTCTTAGTTTAAGAGATATACCAAAAGGCAGGGGCCAGATTTAACCCTTGGGTACCAAGCCCTTGGCTAGAGCACAGAGCTGACGAAGACATGCAAAGAGTCCATAGCTGTGTGAACCTGTTTCTTCTGTTACGCTCTGTTGCATTGTTCTTTGGTTGTAGCTAGCATTCCTGCCACCGGCCAACCAACATGTAAACAACATGCATGGGAACCAGGAAAGAGGATGTGTGAGACTCACTGCAAAATCATTGTTCCTACATGGAAGGGGAAAAATGCATTTGTATAGGCAATAGGTTTCTTAGGCCTAACTAAGACGACTGCTGCAGGGCTTTTTCTGTCCCGGCCCCCCAGACAGCTGGCCTACCGGGGAAGCAGGAATCAGCATACTTATGTAACCAAGGTGTTATCTCCTATGTGAACCCAGGTGATCATGCTTTCCCATAGCACGTTGCCACTATTATTCAGAGCCATATATAAGCCATGATCTCGGCCATGCTTTTCACCACTGTATCCCCTCGACAATAAATCTCACCGGCCTGCTGCTATTAGCCTTTTCTTCCAATTTCCGAAGCCTGCGCTGGAGCACCCACTAGTCAGTCGTAGAGCTCCGCCTCACACTACAGATGCCCTATGTAGTCACACAGTGTTGCCCTGCCGGGGAGAGCTTCCAAACATCAGATAAGGTCCAGATCTCCCACAGAATATGATAGGCCCTGAAACGTTTTCCCTACTATTTATGCTTCGGGTTCCTTATGGGCAAATCTAAGCTGGACAGAATGTACCTTAGTGAGATCCTGCATAGCCTTGCCAGGAAAGTAAAAGTTAACAACAAACAACATAAATTTTGCTTTTAGTCAGACTGCAGATCTTGTTTGTGAATGTCTCTTATCCATACAGCAGAAATGGTTTCATCGTCAACTTAATGCCTATTAACAGAGTCAATTCCATTCTCCTGCTTTTCCCCAACTAAATAGCATTAAAGAGATGAGAGAAGCTTATGGTTAACAGAGAGCTGCAGATGTTAAAAGGTTTAATCTGTTAATATAGGGCAGCATTTCCCAAAGCGTGTTATGCTCAACGCTGACTCTGTTAGATGTTCTACCGGAAAAGCATTTCAAGGTCAAATAAGTTTGGGAAATGTGGTATAAAATATCCCTCCTTTCTTGATGATTCTTAACGTGCATTGGTATATTAAAGGCTCTGAGGATTCCTTCTATAAAACTGCTTAACTAGGTTAAATCAAGTGTTTCTCAAAGTTATACGATCAGGAAAGCTTTTCTTTCCTTCACTAAACTGTTAATATCCCAAGAATTAATGATCCACAGCCTACATTTTGGGAAACACTGCAGTAGACAAAGCAGAAGAATGAAAAGGTTTTAAGCAGGGGAGTGAATTATGTTTTAGAACAACCACTTTGGGGAGGATCAGACCTTTCTCCCCTAGTTTTTCTCATTTTAGAAATTACACCCTATGCCTTCCATGTACTGGAGTCAGAAAAACAGCAGCTATATCTGTTGTAGTGATAACTTTCTTAAAAAATTATAAAAGGCAAGCATGGTTTAAAAAATAATTCAAACAGTTCAGAGGATAAAGCAAATATCTCCTTCCTCCTTTCTCTCACCCCTATCCCAGCAGCTGATATAGCTACCAGAGGTCCTAACTGGGGTTATTAGTTTTTGTTTTATTTTTCCCGTTCTTCTTACGGCAACTTTACGTTGTATGCATGTGAGCCTATTGTTTTGAATTAGAAACATTCGGCAGTATCTATGAAAGGAATTCATTCTCACACTTCTTTCTGCTTTACCCCTCCCATATCCAATCGATCCCCAAGCTGTATCAAATCCAGCGTTCAAGTCTGTGCACTTCTCTCCTTCCTCCTTGTCAGTACTCTGGCCTGCACTCTGTCCTAACTGGTCCTACTTCCAATCCACTATCCCTCCAGTCCATTCTCCTCATTGTGTCTGTAAAGATTTCCTTAAAATAGAAATTAGGCCAGTCTCTGGCTTAAAAGCCTTCAGTGGCTTCCCACTAAAATCAAATTCGAAATCTTTTATCAAGACCTGTGAAGTGTGGCATGAGCAGCCACCTGCCGCCGCACTGGTGTCCCGTCTCTCAGCGGCTTCCTCCCCAAACTCCAGCCACATCGGTGCCTTCTTTCTGTCCCTAAACACCTCCAGCTTTTTCTCTCCATAGGGCCTTCCCGTGTACAGTTTTCTCTGCCCAAATCGCTTTTTCCTCTTTTATTTTTGATCAAGTTCACTCCTATGTTCTTTCGAATATCAATTTCAATCATTTTTTTCTCAAAGAGCCCTTCCCAGAGCACCCAACTGAGTCAGTGGCCTTGTTTTTTTCTCATAGCATTCTGTTCTTCACACTACTTCCCGAAATTTGCTATTATGTGTTTGTTTGATAAGTGTAAGTTCCAAGAGGATAGGGAACACATCTGCTTTGTTCACCACCAAATGTGGGGAAAATTGGCATGGTGTCTGCTCACGGAATGGGCTTAATAATTTTTTATTACATGAATATAGCTAGCCAGTGGGAATTTCTCTTGCAGTTTTATCTCCTGCCTTTTCCTTACCTAAAACATTAGCTCCATCCAGATTTTCCTTTTTCACACACTTATCACCCAAAGTCTCATTCGTTCATCTCTATTAGGACCAGAACTTTAAGGGCCATCTCATAAACCTTTTCTCCTAGGCTTTCCTTGGCATTTCAGTATATTTTATTCTCTTCTTGAAAACTCATTGCACTTATTTTCTGCACTACTCACTTGGTGTCCAATCTTCTATTGCCTTGTAACAACGTATTAGCTGTTGTAAATTAATGCCTCATATTCACACATTTTGTCTTGCTAATGATGTCCATAAGTTTACTGAATGCAGGACCCAGTACTCTGTATCCTGACACACACAACATGTCCCTACATAGTGTACTTTCTCCACCCACCCCTTATAGTGTCCCCATTATGAGACCCTAACATGGGAATTTGATCCATTTCCTCTTATTCTATTTTCTTCCTCAAGGGTTCTGAGTGTGTTGTCATCATGGTGGGAAGGACAGCTGGGATAAAGATAAGTTCTGAGGTCACAGAGAAGCAGTTAAGGGAGGAGTCTTGGGACAGAAGACTTGCTTGTTTTCTCCATTCCTCTTTAACAGGCACCAGAGTTACAAAAGGTGAACAGGTGTACTTGGTAAGGAACCAGGTGTACTTTACATTTGATTAGGCATTTCCTAGAATATTTAGAAGGGTGACTTGATCAAGATTTTGAACAAATGGATTTTTAAAATTAAATGAAACAAGATTACCTCCTCAAAAAGTTTTCAATTATTGGCTCGATTTCTCATTGTTCAATTTTTGGATGAATTAGACTCAAACATTAATTTAATTCAGGAAGTGTCTTTGGGATCTGAAACGTTATTCTGTACTTTTAGTCACCAGTTCTGATCTTGTCCAAATAATGATATTTAAGGAATATTTAAAATACTGAACACCTTAGCTACCTTTCATTTTATTTTTATTTTTTCACCAAAATATAAGAGTTATAAAGCCTGTGCAACCTTTTAAATACGTTCAACCAACTTTCCTCAAGCTACTTCTGAAAAATGGAGTACAAAGGGTAAGCCTGTGACAATACCATCTTTGTTAGCATAGAACTATTGGTCAGTAGACATTTTTACAATTATCTTTTTACTCAGAGATAATACAACTTTTAAGATAAGTAGCGAAGAAGACATCATCTGTTGTTTTTATCTTGTCAATGGGGAGACTGAGATATAGAGAGGTTTAATGACATGTCCAAGGGCACCAAAGTAAGCAGCAGTTAGATTCCAGGTTTGCACTGGAGAACTCACCTTAAATGTAGGATTGCTATAAAACTATGCTGTTATTTAGTAAGTACTAGTGCAGGGTTGTCAGTCTGGGCTCAGGACATAATTTGCAGGGCCCAGTGCAAAATGAAGATTCAGAGCCTCTTGACTGAAAATTATTAAGCCAGCTGATGGTGAGAGCAGGGCATTAAACTAAATGCAGGGCCCTTCTAAGTGCAAGGCCCTGTGCAACTGCACAGTTTGCATTTCCATGAAACTGGCCCTGCCTAGGGTCTGTGGAAGCCTAGGAATGTGGGAGGTTGGGGATCAAGAAGGTCGAGGTCGTGAACTCCTGAAATCACAGGCAGAATTCTGTGTTCATGAGAATGTGTTTGTTTTTCATATTTCATAGCTTTTACTGAATTCTCAAAGCAGTCTGTTAACCTCTTCAAGAGTAATAAATGTTCTCAGAGAGGCCACATGTCAGAATATGTTGGCAGAAACAAGCATGCTGGTGGTCACTGTGCATGATCTTTCAGAAGACTATATTTATAAATAAATTTTCATGAGTGCATGGGAATTAATACAAAAACAAGGAATTCTTAAAGCTGACCAGATGTTGCCAGAAACAAATGCACTTGAGAACGCATCTTCAGGAGATAGGAAAGCAAATGGTGATATGGTCAAGATGACCATTTTCTTTATGAACATCAGAATAATACTCAAATATGAGCTATTTTATTTACTTTCACCCCCTTAAAGGAAACTTTTCCCTCTTCTTCTGTAATTGGATGTTACATTTAGCCTCTATTAGGGAAAGTATATTAAGTACATTTTCATTTACTTTTCTTTTTTTTTTTTTTGGAGACAGAGTCTCACTCTGTTGCCCCCTGCTAGAGTGTCATGGTGTCACCATAACTCACTGCAACCTCCAACTCCTGGGCTCACGTAGCTGGTACTACAGGTGAGTGCCACCTTGCTCAGCTAATTTTTCTAATTTTTCTGTTTTTTGTAGAGACAGGTTCTTGCTCTTGCTCAGGCTGGTCTTGAACTCTTGACCTCAAGCGATCTTCCCACCTCGGCCTCCCACAGTACTAGGATTACAGGTGTGAGCCCTCGTGCCCGGCCTCTCATTTACTTTTAATTTCTCCAATAGCTGTAAGATCGACCAACTCAAGGTGATTTACATCTATCATATAGACAACTATAGCCCAATGTTAGAAATCGAGGTAAGGTAGGAATTTGTTAATAGAGCAGGTGCAGAATATGCCCTCAGAAATAGGAAAAGACTACTATAAAGACTGGATCCTGAGAAATACTACAGATGAAATGTTACAACACTTGAGTCTGGCTGGTACACACCTTGTGGCCATCTCTTAGAAATCTCACACACAAATAGTCCTAAATGGGAATTTTGCTGAAACACCTGCTCTTGCAGTTTAGGTGGCAGTCTTGCATTTTTATTTATTCCCTTGTTCTGCTTTACAACTTTTAGACTAAATACGCCCCTCAGTCAAATCTCCAACTCATATTATGGCGATATAGACAGACGGGTAATTGAAACCACAGGGTAATTCTCAAATTTCCATTTACAGAGTGTCAAACTTCTCTCTATACAGCCTCCAACAAGCAGAAAAGCACGATCCACTTAAGTTTCCTGGTCCCTTTGCATACGCTGACTTTGCTCATCGCACCATGGGGGCACTCTACACAATGCAATGAATGGCCCAACTCTTGCAGATCCAATGACAACCTTGTTTTCACACACCAAGTAACTCATCCATGTAAGAAAAAGCGTTCATCATCCTACCCACCTCCAGAGGAGGAGGAGGCTGGCAGGTGGGACGCATTCCTCTGATTTTTCTAGGTTAAGGTTGGGCACGAATTGTTTTAATAAACTGCAAGTGCCGCGAGGGTAATCTTACTCACTGGGGGTGTGAGCAGCCTTCCCCACAAGCCATCTACTCCAGTTGGAGTCTTCTGGCACCTGCTGCCCTGCTCTCTCCACGATGCCCAAGCCGCAGGTAGAGGTCAAAAACTTCCCACGGGGGTGGCCGCCCCAGCCTCTTTCAGCTTCTGGTTTAAGACCCGGGCGAGGCCCAAGAGGGAGGGTTCGGACGTGTACGGCCTGGGGTGGGGCTAGGGGCGTACCAGGACGCGCGCCGGGGGCCGGGAAGCACGCCCTTGCTGTTCCCGGGAACAGGAGGGGACCCGAGGCCGGCGCTGTTTCACACGTGGCCCCGGCGTTTGCGCTCTCTCTCCAGGAATAGCCCCAGAGGCCAAGAAGGCCCCGGCGGCTCACGGCCCCGAGCCTCTCTCCCTCGGTCCCCAGCCACCACGGCGGTGCCCCCCACGTTAACCTTCTCCGGTCCTTCCCGGCTCGTTGCCCTTCCCAGCCCCTGCGCGCCCCACCTTGGAGGGCTCCGCCGACGCCAAACGTGCCTAAGCGGCTGGTGACGACGGGGTGCAGCCGCGGGCAGCTGTAGAGGGTAGAGCTTCGGCCAATGCTTCTTTCCTCCCACCCGGCCTCACACCCACCCTCCTGGAGGTCCCGCAGGGACCCGCCCCTCCCTGCGAACCCGGCCGAGCCCTCCCTCCCGGGCCACCCCCAGCCCGGTCTTTGCCTTCGGAGCGCGTGGGCTCTGCGAACCGCAGGGCTGGGGACCCTGGAATACCTGCTCCTCCAGCACGGGGATGGGGTTCAACTAGTGGTCCTCTAAATCCCGGTCCTTCCCCGAGGCTACGGGAAGTACTCCAGCCACAAGGAAACTGCTCTGGTCTTTCGGCTCCCAAACGTGACACTCTATATATCCGGCTGGGAGACTGGGTGTGGGGCGGGAGGAAACCACCCTCCCTCCGACCTTCCCCGCCGCCGCGGCCTCAGCGTTGGGCGCGGAGCCGGCGGCAGCCTCGGCCCGGGGCGGGAGGAGGGCAAGGGGCCAACGAGGGCCCTACAGGCCGCGGGGCGAGCGCATCGTGGGCAGGGCGGCCGCGCGCTGGCACGCCCCGCGGCTTCCATTCATTCAGCGCCAGGCTGATCCACTCGCTCATTGCTCTTGGATCTGTGTGGGTTTTTTGCTTTTTGTTTTGTTTTAATCGTTTTTTAATCAGTGGGTGAGAGGAAAGGCAGCTGGAAAGGCGCCCCTCTGTGTCCGGAAAAGGAGAGCTCCCACGCTTTGAATGAGAAAGAGGGGAGGGAGGGAGAGAGACGGAGACACAGAGAAGGAGAAAGAGAGACAGAGACAGAGGGGAGGGAGGGGGGAGAAGGAGGAGAGAGGAGCGGTGAGCGAAGAGAGAGAAAGCTGAGACTGACAGGTTCTGGTCCGAACGTTTGGAGGACACACCTTTTCCTGCCCACCCTAGCAGAACAGGCAGCCCCCAAATCCCAGTTTCCTCAGCTCGTCTACCCTGCATATCCCGTGGGAGGGATGCTCTTGTATCTGTTCCAGACGCTGCGGAGGCGCCATGCGATGACCCATAAGCGCAGTGGCTTTTTAAAACCCAGGGAGGGAGGTTTGGAGGTGGTGAGGAGGACTAGTGGCGCGGTTTGCTCCCACCCCGGGTTTGGAGGGCAGAACTCCGGCCCTGCTCGCGGGAGGGGGGGGGTTGGGGTTGGGGGTTGGGGTTAGGAGGTGGGAGACTAGAAAGGATCTGAGATGCAAGCTGCAGCAGCCGGCCAGCTGTGCCCAGCAGCAGTTCTCTGGATTTAAAAGAAAAAAAAAAGTGTTTCATTTCTTAGCCTGGTAGTTTTTTGGGATTTGGTCATTGTTAAATTTTAAACGGAAAGACTGGAGCTGTCAGGGAAGACTTGTGGAGGGATGGACAGGCACGTGAGTGGAGCCCTTGCCCTCAACTAGGAAGTGCTGAAAAACGACCACCGCCCATCCTAATTCCCTGGACAATGTGGAAGGTAAATTTCCGAAAAAAAATATGCTGTGTTAAGAAAAATCAAAAGGAATATTACCCTAGACGCTGTTCTCATTCTCCTAGGTACAATTGACAGGCAATAAAAAAAATAAAATTTGATTGAAAATTAGAAGAAACGAAATGAGCGATTTCATGCATTAAAAGAAAAAATCACATCCATTTTGAATTCTCTGCTCCTGGACTCTTTGTAATTAAATGTGTTAAGCAAAGTGTAGCCTGAAGACACTGTTACTAATTTCCTCTGATGACTACCTGAAAGCAAGAAAAAAAAAACGTTAGGACCAAATAAATACACAGAACTCTTTGTTACGCCTCCCCCCATTCAAGAATAAATCTGAATGTGTCCTCAAAACGTGTGTGGTAGTACTTGAAATGATACTGTCAAATGCAGGTGAGATGTGTAGAAATCTCACTTATCAGATAGCAGATGGAAGGTAAATTGTTACATACAAGTCTTTGGAAAGCAGTTTAGCAACACATTTCCAGCCATTCAGTCACTGAAAATTTTTTATTGTTCTGGACATTTTGATAAAAGATTGCTGCTTCTTAGAATGTATTCAAAGGAAATAATCCACAAAAAGAGAAATGCCATATAGACTGAGTAACATATTTATTACAGACTTATTTATAAAGTAGAAAATATAAAACTGACTCTCATTGGAAAGTTCAAAGATAAAATGCAGCATTATTATAAATTACAGAAACATAATTTGATTATCACCATTTAAAATGTTATTCATATATGTAGAATGTATTAGTATGCTAGGCTTGTCATAAGAAAGTATGCAAACTGGATGGATTAAGCTATAGAAATTTATTATTTCACAGTTCTGAAGGCTAGAAGTCCAAGATCAAGATATCTGCAGGGTTGGTTCCTTATAAGGGCTGTGAGGGAGAATCCGTTCTATGATTTTCACCTACTTCTGGTTGTTTCTTGGCAATCTTTGGTGTTCCTTGGCTTGTAGCAACATAACCCTGGTCTCTGCCTTCATCTTCATATGACATTCTCCCTGTGTTCATGGCTGTGTCCAAATTTCTCCTTTTTAGAAGGATACCAGTCATACTGGATTACAGCTCACCCTAATGACCTCATTTTAATTTAAGTAACTAAGTCTGCAACAATCCTATTCCCAGATAAAATCACTTTCTGGGATTCTGGGGATTGGGACTTCAACATATGAAATTGGTGGGGGGTGGAGGGACCCCAGTTCCACCCATAACAGAAAATTTTACAAAGAGGCAATGGTGGTCCCCAAAAGGTATGTCATCCTGGGTCATCTATGTGGGCCCTACATCCATTGGCAAATAACCTTATAAGACAAAGACAAAGGGAGATCTGAGGCACACACACATCGGAGAAGATGATTTGAAGATAAGGCAGAGAGAGATTGGAGTGATGTGGAAGCCAAAGAAGCCAAGAAATGCCAACAGCCATCAGAGGCTGGAAGGGGCAAAGAAAGATTCTCCCCTAGAACCCTCTGGAGGGAGCATGGCTTTCACTTTAGTTTCAGTCTTCTAACCACCAAAACCATGAAAGAATAAATTTCTATTTTTTAAGCCACCCAGTTGGTAGTAATTTGTTGTGGCAGCCCTAGGAAACTAATGTAGGCAATTTGTCTGGGGTGGAATTCTATGTATTTACTTCTTGATT
>RJWJ010010652.1:0-46436 GCA_004363605.1 Indri indri | reverse complement strand
GAGAGTGAGAGGTAAAGAGAAAATATTGGAGAAATGAAGAGATTCAAACAGAATTAGTAGCAAGAGAGGAAAGGGAAGAAAGGGAAGAAGAGGGCAGAGAGGAAGAGAATGGGTAAGGAGGAGTGGTATGAAGAAATGTGACTGCATCTTCATGTATGTGTATGTGTTTGGGGGGTGAGACAGACAAAGAGAATTTCTGGACTTACTCTGTACTAAAATGTACCCATTAATAGGAAGTACCTACTTAATAATGTAAAAACATTTTTATTAGTATCTTACAATCATCCTACATTAAATTCATGATTTCTTTTTTTTTGAATTTCAGAATACTACGGAGGTACCAATGTTTTGGTTGCATGGATTGCTTTTGTACTGTTTGAGACAAAGTTATATGTGTGCCTATCTCCCAGATAGTCTACACTGTACCTGTTAAGTATGATTTCAACCATCCCCGTCCTCCCACTCCCACCTGTGTGATGTCCATTGAGTTTTACTTTCTATTATGCACATGAGTGCTGTTCAGTTAGTTCCAATTTAATAGTGAGTACATGTGATGTTTCTTTTGCCATTGTTGTAATATCTCATTTAGGAGAATGGTCTCCAGTTCCATCCAGATTGTTGCAAAAGGTATTAATTGATTTTTAATGGCTGAGTAGTACTCCATGGTGTGTGTATATATATGTGCATATATATACACATATATATGTGTGTGTGTATATATGTGTATATATACACACATATATATGTGTGTATATATACACATATATGTATACACACACACACACACACAAAGCACATTTTGTTAATCCACTGATGAATTGGTGGGGACTTGGGTTGATTCCACATCTTTGCCATTGTGAATTGGGCTGCAGTTAACATTCAAGTGCAAGTGTCTTTTTGATAACATGACATTTTTTCCTTTGAGTAAATACCCAGTAGTGGGATTGCTGGATCAAATGGTAGTTCTACTTTTGGTTTTGGAGGTATCTGTACACTGATTTCCAGTTCCACCAACAGTGCAAGAGTGTTCCTCTGTCTCTGCATCCATGCCAGCATTTGTCGCTTTGGAACTTTTTGATAAAAGTTATTCTCACTGGAGCTAAATGATATCTCATTGTGGTTTTAATTTGCATTTCCCTGATGATTAGGGACATTGAGCATATTTTCATATGTTCATTGGCCATTAGACTATCTTCTTTTGAAAAGCTTCTGTTCATGTCTTTTGCTCACATTTTAATGGGGTTGTTAGATTTTTTCTTGCTAATTTGCTTGAGTTCTTTATAGAGTCTACTTATCAGCCCTTGATCAAATATATAGCATGAAAATATTTTCTCCTATTCTGTAGGTTTTCAATTTGTTCTGTTGATTGTTTCCTTAGCTGTGCAGAAGTTTTCTTTTTTAAATTTAATAAAGTCCTATTTACTTACTTATTTATTTATTTATTTATTTATTTATTTATTTATTTATTTTTGTTGTTGCTGTGATTGCCATTGAGGTCTTCTTCATAAATTCTTTGCCTCGGCCAATAGCTGTAAGAGTTTTTCCAAAATTTTCTTCTAGAGTTCTTATGGTTTTATGCCTTAGGTTTAAGTCTGTCATTCATCTTGAATTAATTTTAGGAGTGGTGAGAAATATGGATTCTGTTTTGATCTTCTACATGTGGCTCTCCAATTTTCCCAGCACCATTTATTCAATAGGGATTCTTTTCCACAGTGTATATTGTTGTCTGTTTTGTCAAAGATAAGATGGCAATGTGTGGAGTGTTTTATATCTGGGTTCTCTGTTCTGTTACGTTGGTCTATATCTCTATTTTTGTACCAATGCCATGCTGTTTTGGTTACTATAGCCTTATAGTATAGCTTAAAGTCTGGTAGAGTGACACCTCCAGAATTGTTCCTTTTGCTTAAGTTGCTTTGGCTATTTGGGCTCATTTCTGGTTCCAGATAAAGTGAAGAATTATTTTTCCTCGTCAAGGAAAAATTATGTTGGTAAATTTGATGGCAATTTCACTGAATCTGCAAATTACTTTGGGTAGTATGGACATTTTAACAATGTTGATTCTGCCTATCCATGAGCATGATATAATTTTCCATCTGTTTATACCCTCTGCAATTTCCTTCCTCAGTGATTTGTAATTCTCCTAGTAGAGGTTTTTTACCTCATTGGCTAAATATATTTCTCAATATTTTATTTTCTTTGTTGTTATTGTGAAAGGTATTAAGTTTTTGATTTGGTTCTCCTCTTGAATGTTGTTGATGCATACAAATGCTACTGATTTGTGTATATTGTTTTTGTAACCCAAGGCTTTGCTAAATTTAAATATCACTTCAAGGAGCTTCTTGGGAGAGTCTTTGGAGTTTTCTAGATAGAAGATCATATCACCAGCAAAGAGAGAAAGTTTGAACTCTTCTTTCCCCATTTGGATACCCTTGATTTCTTTCTCTTGCCTGATTGCTCTGGCAAGGAGTTACAGCACTATGTTGAATAAAAGTATTGACGGTGGTCAACCTTGTCTAGTTTCAGTTTTAAGTGGAAATGCTTCCAATTTTTCCCCAATCAGTATGATGTTGCTTGTGGGTTTGTCATACATGGCTTTTATCATTTTTAGATATGTTTCATCTATCCCTATTTTGTTGAGAGTTATTATCATAAATGGGTACTGAATTTTGTCAAATGCTTTTTTTGCATCTATTGAGATGATCATATGGTCTTTGTTTTTGCTTCTGTTTATGTGGTGAAGAACATTTATGTATTTACCTGTGTTGAACCATCCTTGCATCCCTGAGATGAAGCACACTTAGTCATGGCAGATTATTTTTTTGGTGTGCTGCTGAATTCAGTCTGCTAGAATTTTATTGAGAATTTTTGCATCTATATTTGTAAGGGATATCGGTCTGTAGTTTTCTTTTTTGTTGTTGTTGTTGTGTCCTTTCCTGGTTTTGGTATCAAGGTGATATTGGCTTCATAGAAGGGGTCGGGGAGGTTTCCTTCCTTCTTGATGTTATAAAATATTTTCTGCAGTATGGGTATCAGTTCTTCTTTGTAGGTCTGGTAAAATTAAGCTGTGAGACCATCTGGTTTGGTACTTTTTTTTGCTAGACGATTTTTTATTGCTGTTTCAATTTCACTGCTCAATATTGGTCTGTTCAAGAGTTCTATTTATTCCTTACAGAGCCTAGGGAGGTTGTGTGTTTCTGAGAATTTGTCCATTTTCTCAACATTTACAAGTTTATGTGCATAGAAATTTTTATAGTATTCAGAGATGATATTTTGTATTTCTGTAGTATCAGTTGTAATATATCCTTTTTCATTTCTGATTGAGCTTGTTAGGGTCCTTTCTTTTTTGTTTCTGGTTAATCTAGTAAGAGATCTATTGATTTTGTTTCTCTATTTTAAGAACTAACTTTTTTTCATTAATTTTCTGTATAATTCTTTGGTTATCTATTTCATTTAGTTCTGCTCTTAATTTTGTTATTTATTTTCTTCTGCTGGGTTTAGGATTGCTTTCTTCTTCCTTTTCCTATTCCTCAAGAGAATTCATGAGATTGTTGATTTGTTATCTTTCTGTCTTTTAGATATGGGAATAGGCTATCAATTTTTCTCTTTGCACTGCTTTTGCTGAATCCCACAGATTTTGATAACTTTGTTCCCTGTGTCATTTAGTTTGAGGAATCTTTGATTTCCATCTTAATTTCCTCCTTGACCCAATAATCATTGAGCAGCAGGTTGTGTAATTTTCATGACTTTGTGTGGAGTTGAGTGTTTCTTTTGGAATTGATTTCTAATTTTATTCTTCTATGGTCTGAGACTATACATGGTATAATTTCTTTTTTTTTTAAATTTGTTGAGATATATTTTGTGTCCTAAGATGTGATCAATCTTAGGTAATGTTCCTTGTGCTGATGAGAAGAATATATATTCAGCGGTTTGGGGGTAGAATTTTCTATAAATTTCTATTAGTCTCATTTGTTCTAGAGTGCCATTTAAGTCCAGTGTTTATTTGTTTATTTTCTGCTTGGAGGACCTGTCCAGTTCTGTCAGTGGGGTGTTGATGTCCCTGGCCATTACGATTCTGCTGTTTATTACTGTGTTTAGATCTAGTAGGTTTTGCTTTATGAATCTGGGCCCAACTGTGTTAGGTGCATTCATATCCAGGATTGTTATATCTTCTTGTTGAATTTCTGCCTTTACCATTATATAATGGCCATCTTTGTCTTTCTTTACTATTGATTTGAAGTCTATGTTATCTGATATGAGAATGGCTACATCAGCTTTCTTTTGGTTTCTATTTGAATGGAATATTGTTTTCCATCCTTCACCTTGAGTATGGATGAGTCCTTGTGGATTAGAAGTGTTTCCTGGAGACAGCAGATACTTGGCTTATATTTTTTTATCCATTCAGCCAGCCCGTTTCTTGTGAGTGGGGAATTCAAGCCATTCATATTTATTGAAATAATTAATAATGGTGGATTTCCATTTATCCTGTTTGGTAGAACCTTATTGGTTCATTTTACCTTTTGAGCCATTATCTTAGATGGGTTCTGAGCTTTAGCTTTTGGGTGATTTTACACTGGTGGGTGTCTGTCATGCTGATCAATGTATAATGCAGCTCTGAATACTTTCTGTTACGCAGGTCTGGTCTTGACAAATTCCCTCATTGTTTGCTTATCTGAGAAAGTCTGTATTTCTCCCTCATACAAACAACTTAGTTTTGTAGGATACAAAATTTTACACTGGCCATTATTCTGTTTGAGAAGGCTGTTAATTGGTCCCCAATCACCTCTGGCTTGTAAGGTCTCAGTTAAGAAGTCTGCAGTTTATCTGATGGGTTTTCCTTTAAGTTACCTGATGTTTTCGCCTTATGGCTTATAAAAGTTCCTCCTTCATGTTAACTTTCACTAGTCTGATGACTATGTGTCATTGTGGGACCCCAGAAACCAATCCCTGACTGTGCCAGGAGAAAGAGTGTTGGTCCTGACTTGCCCATGGGGTGTTCAAGGAGGTTTGATGATCCTCTCAGTTTGCCTGTGTCCTGCTGTCTTCACCTCTTCCCAACAGTGTGAATTATGTTGGGTCCCCCAGCTTAATCTCTGATATGGTGGGTGGTACTTGTGGGTATGAGTCAGCCACAGCCTGTTTGCTTGAGTTGGAAGACACTATAAGTGAGCTACATAGTTGTTCTTCCTGTCATTGATTGATGCTTGTGTAAAATAGCCAGCTGCCGAGATGTTCTCTTGTGCCCATGGTAGACTCTGGTCCCCCAGATGGAGGACTTGAGTGCCCAAAACTTTAGGAGGGACCCTGCAGCTCCCAGAGGGTTTCTTGATCTCCACCACCACTGAAGTTGGGGGTGGAGCAAGGCAGTTCATGGCTAGGTAGCGGTAGCCTGAAAGGCTTTGCAGAAAATATAGTCTGTTAATTAGGACAGCAATGGAACTAACATGCCAGACACCCAGACACATTATTCTTTGCTTAAAAGATAGCTAAATATTTCACCTCAGCTATTGAAATGTTTATTTCCTTTTAAAATGGGCTTTGTCTTTGTCTTTCTCTTGGCTATTCCCTTTGTTAATTGTTCCTAACCATGGGAATGTTATTATAGAAGGATTTCACAGCCCAAGCAATAAGAATCATCAATAAGTGGCATTCAAATTTTACCAGTACCAAAAAACTTAGTTCTTTCAGGTTTGGGTTAGAATACCACCCGTAATTAAAGATGACTGTCAACTGCTGTTATGCCTCTAGTCTTAACCTTTTTTCTCAAAATTTTTCTCAAAATAATTTGCTGTTTTTTAGAGAATAGCTTTTTTTTTGTTTTTGAGATTTATAGGTCACCCTTTGTTTCTTGCTAAAATTGGAAATCCTTGGCACAACACTCCACTGTTAGCTAGATTTTTTTCCCTGACTATAGTGAGGTTCTGGGATGCACTCTGTGTGTCTCTCTGGATACTCTAAAATGGATTTGGGAGACCTTATCCAGTTCTTCAGAACTATACAGAAACAGTTTAAATTAGATTTTAAGTCAATATATTATTTTAAATTTTCACTTGGGATTACATTAATTCAATTAATGCTCTACCCAAAATGCTAGTAACTTTGCTGTATCCACCAAATTATTGATATTCATATGCCTTATATATCCGCAATTGCAACTGAGGCCATCTTCACTGTTTTTTCCTCAATGAAGGACTGTTGTTGTTGTTGTTGTTGTTGTTATTCACTGAATTAAAAGAAGATAGAGTTTTGCCTTTCCTGCCTGGCAGTCCTAGAGAAATTACAGAAATTAGACTGTAATCCCACTGTAGTTGCATTCACAAATTTAAACTGAAATAATCTGTGTCTAAAATAAACCCCTCAAAGCTAGAAGATAAACAGATGTCAGTTATTGGGTAGTTAGGAGAGCAGTTAATTTTATAAGATGCAACTCAGCAAGTCACAAAGCAATATAATTCAATACACACAGCTTAATGAAGGTCAGAAATTTGAAAAGGAAACAAGTATAATATTTTTCAATGTATGCTAATACATATGTTGGTATGTATTAGGTAGAAAATATCTCAGCAAAAAAAAAAAAAGAAAGAAAGAAAATACCTCAGCATGATGTGCTATCCCAATTATATATCAAGCCCAGAAAATTCATTTTTAAAAAGTCATTGTTTAGAAAGATGAAATACATAAATGAAGGAGAATATTGTGTGAACTAAAATAAAATCTTAAGCTCCCTCCAGCTGACTAAATGGACACCCTCTTCAGCCAATGGGACCCCAGCCATATCCTAAAGCCGAGCCATGGACATGTGTAGGGAGGTCAGACATGCCTCACCACACCCCCCCCTTCTTATAAATATCGTTTGTAACTCACTAATAGGCCTAAGGCTCTAGAGGACAAACCTCCAAGTCCTCAATTTATATAACGAATCACTTGAGTCTGGGTATACTTCCTGTGGCTTGTCTCTGACTAACAGACATCCTTATCTTAAGACATTCCAAGCCTTTAGACAAAGCTTCATTTCTTTGACCTATTACAAATCAGAAAATCTTTAAACCCACCTATAAGCTGTAAGCCCCCTCTTCAAGATGACACACCTTGTTGGGCCAAACCAATGTATGCCTCCCAGGTATTGATTTATGACTTTACCTATAATTCCTGTCTCCCTAAAGTATATAAAACCAAACTGTAACCTAACCACAGCGAGTCCACTTTATTCAAGACTTCTTGGGCATGGCTCCTAGCCATGGTCCTCAAAATAAACCTTTTTAAATTATTTTACAGAGTTTGGCTTCAGTTCCCTTGACAATTGGAATGTTTTCAATTTGTATGTCTACAGAGATAAAAAATGTCTTTTATTGGAGAAGACCTTGTACAATAAGCTTCAGATATTAGGAGAAGGACTGTTTCCAAAGGGAACATCATAAAATAAGAGAGAGATTGATGAAAATATTTGTTTTCATAGTTTTCAAATGATTGGTTTTCATGGACAGCTAAATTATTTTCTTATAATTTGTAATTTTGTACAATTCCTTACACTGAAATTTCCTGACTTCATATTGTCACTCATCCTAAAGATAAATTATGTTTCATAAGCAACATTCATTTGTGAATTTATATGCTATTTTATGTTATCAGTGAGCTTCAGTTAATTTAATGATGTAGCATTAAATGTCCATAGTGACCCAGTGCTGTGATTACTAGATCCTGTCACATTTTTTTGTTACTGTCCCTTTTTTTAGGGAAACATAAGTTTCTGTGTGTTATCATCAAGGTACCTTATGTTCTTCATCCAAATTATATGTAATCCAGAAGGAATTGGAATGTTTCCTTATGATGGGCTCTACTGTGGCAATTTTTCTCCACAGTACTCAATCAATAGTGCCTAAAGAATTGGAAAGTGAATATAGAGTTAAACTGAAATTGGTAGTTTTGTGAAATGAAAATTTGATTTGCCTGAGTAATGTTAGCCTTCTTAACATTTAGCTGATGCATACACAGATAGATGCACATTTGACCCCTTCTAATTATCCCAAACCCTTACAAATTACAATTGCATTTTTATTCTTGACTTGCTCATCTCTGAAACATACAACTGGCTCTTTTTGCAATCAAAACAATAGCCTGCTGCTTATATGGTATAATTCAGGTAGTATTGGGAATAATTTCTCATCTAAAATGATTTTTGTCATTTTCATTAACTTGAATGTAACATTTGAAGGTGTTTGTTTGTTTGATTTTGGTCTTTGAGAATCCCAAAATTAATGATCTATGATGGATTTATGATTTAAGTTCAGTTATAGACTAAATTTTTGTATTATCATAGCATCAAGTCATATATAAGTTAAGTTTATTCCTTATTTGCATCAGCATTATTAAGTAAATGATCATAATTTGATGGGCTTACCATTTTATCTTTCCTTTTTTTGAGAATATTCAATGAAGTTGCTTACTACCTTCTCATTTTGTTGGACTTACCTATATTATTTCAATAAGTTTAAATATGTTATATTTTATACTTATTTAGATAATAACTCAAATAGTTTAATTCAAAGTTGCAACTGACAAAGAATCACTTTTATTAAACTATAATAGCCTTTTAG
Source organism: Indri indri (assembly GCA_004363605.1). NCBI lineage: Eukaryota > Metazoa > Chordata > Mammalia > Primates > Indriidae > Indri > Indri indri. Next base: position 37,845 of record RJWJ010010652.1, on the reverse strand, counting down.
AATCTGGATTGAAATGCTACATAACCATTTAGGTAAGTGCCACTTAATATTAATATGAGTCTACCTTTCGAACACTATATGCAGATTCTGTGAGTGAGGAGAGGTTCAGACTCATTGACTATTTTCATTGAACTCTCCCTGTATATAAGAAGGAAGATGATAAAAAGAGCACTTTCTCTATGTCTATAACTCAGTATACATGACTAGCTTTCCTTTTAAATAATAATACACATCAGTAACATGCTGTTATAGTTTCAAAAACATAGTAGAATTAATTTTTTTCTTACCTAGTTTTTAAAAATTCTTTGTTTTGCTTTTTAAGCATTTTTTGTTCTAATTTTCTTATGTAATTTCTAAAGTAAATACATCTAAAGAGAAAAGCCAGAATAATTTTTCAGTGTATTGAACATTGGGACAAATGTTAAAGGTCTAAAGTTTATTCATTAATAAAAAGAGTGAAACATCTAATTCAAATAAATGCAACAAAATTTAGGTGGTCTGGCTACTGGTTGCCTGTAAAATGACTGCTATCAATTTCACTAATTCATTTTTTCCAAATTCTTATAAATCTAAAAAAATAATAAGAGAAAACATATTTGGTGATCATTTTGCTTTCAATAATCTATAATCATCTGATTTCTAATTATGATTCTGATATGCATAGCTTTTACTGTATATATAGGATAATGATTAGATTTATCAGCTAAGTCGCATTAGTTCAAAACATCATTACACTCTCTCTCTCTGTTTTTGGTGACTGTACGAGATTTTCCTTTATTCATAGTGTAATTTCAACATACGATACAGTTTCAGCCATTTTTCTCTTCTTCATCAAATTTTTCAAATTAAGTTGAATTTCCTCATGCAAATATGACTTATGTATCTCATGTGATTGAATTAAACTCACAATGTATTCCTATTTATTTAGTTGGGCCAATAAAGTCACCATTAATTTTAAACTGACCATTTGCTATTATGCAATTTTTCTCACATTGAGAAAACTAATGCTAGAACATGACATAATGAAACAATTCCAGTTCCCTTTAAAAATGTATAAGCTTCTATTACGTATACACCTTCATACCATATTTCCAAAAGAAGGGTAATACGCATGAATAAATATTGTCTTGAATCCAAAGTTGCTACAACTTCCCTTTAATAGGTGAAGGTTGCAGTCAAAGTAGCCTGAAACTTCTAAATTGGAACCTGTGTGTTTTCACAAGATACACCCTCAGAAGCATATTTTTGGCTTTAAAAAGTACTTGAAAACTTCTGATCCATCCAAGATGGAATAACAGAGATCAAATTTTCCCTATTGTCTGAAACAAGAAAGAGAGAGAGAGAATCTAAAATGACATATTTCAAACTATAGATCTCAGGCAATGAAGGACAGTGATCCCTGAGAGATAAGAAGCAGTGAGGTAAGCCTAAGATTTCCATAGTTTACAATCTTGAGGGAGTTACTAGGGCACAATGCAGGGAGAGGTAATCCAAGTGGAGCATGGAGAACTTTCTGAGTTAAAGAGAAAGAGATGGCTAGAGTTTCTGGGACAGAGTACCGAAGAGAAAAGAGCTGCACAGAGAGGAAACCCTGGGGATCAGCAGAGGGTCTCCCTTTGGGTATTCCTCAGCTTATTCATCAGTGCATTTTTAAGGAAAACATCTGAAGTCAGTGAAAAATCATCCAGTAATATTACTGGTTGCCTGGTGCTTACACAAGCCTGGGAATAGTACCTATTTCTAACAACCAGTATGACAAAAAATCATACTTCAAAGGCATTGAGTAGAATACTCAGGAAGATATTGCTCAGTGGTGAAGAATAATTAGCCCTAGGTGGAGCATTACTCTGGATCTGCTAACAAATAACAAAGGAAGGCCTGAAAGGATCAAACTATTTTCAAGTAACATAAATGCATCCCAGATAATCTCTTGATGATATTTATAAAAATAGAAAAATATCTGGAAGCCAAAAAAGTAAAATTCACAATGAAGGGCATGTAAACAAAGGTTTTTGAGCTTACAAATAAGCAAGGAAACATAACCTATAATGAGTAGGATAATCAGTCAATAGAAACTGACTCAGAACTGACACAAATATTAGAATTAACATATAATAGTTTCTTAAAATGTTATTGTAATTGTGTTCTATATGTTCAAAATTTTGAGTAAAGATAAGATATTAAAAAGATTCAAATCAAACTTCCATAGATGAAAGCTACAATATATGAGGTAGAAAAATGCTCAGAATGGGATTAATGTCAAATTAGACATGGAAGAAAAAAAGATTAGTGAATATGAAGACATAGCAATACAAACTACCCAGAATGAAATACAGAAAATAGGCTGGGCAGGGTGGCTCATTGCTGTAATCCTAGCACTTTGGGAGGCTGAGGTGGGAGGATTTCTTGAGCCCAGGAGTTTGAGACCAGCCTCTACATAAAATAGAAAAGAGTGAGTCCCTATCTCTACATAAAATAGAAAAAATTAGCTGGGTATGGTGGCATGTGCCTGTAGTTGTAGCTACTCAGAAGGCTTAGGCAGGAGGATTGCTCGAGGCCAGGAGTTTCAGGTTACAGTGAGCTATCATGATGCCACTGCACTCTAACCAAGGTGACACAGTGAGATTCTGACTCAAAAGAAAAAAAAAAAAAAACCAAACGAACAAAAGAAAAAAGAAAAATAATAAAAAGAAAAAAGAAAGAAATACAGAAAATATATTTTTTAAATGATGAAAAGAGTAACTGAGCTCTGGGTCAATTTCAAGTAGCCTTGTATAAGTGGAATGGGAGTCCAAGAAGGAGAGAAGGTGTAGAACAGGCAGAAAAGTATTTGAATTGATAATGGCAAACATTCTCCAAATTTAATGACAACTGTAAACTCACAAAGTGAAGAGGTTAATGAACCCCAAGCACAAGAAACATGAAGAAAACTACACCCACCATGGCTCATCATAATCAAATTGCTCAAAATCAGTGTTAAAGAAAAGCCAGAAAAACAAGACACATTATGTAAAGAGAAACTAAGATGACAGCAGACTTCTTGTCTTAAACAAGGCAGGTAAAAAGACAGTGAAGGAACTTTTTTAAAGTGCTGAAAAAAAAAGTCAACCTAGAATTTTATATTCAGTGAAAATATCTTTCATAATTGAGGGCAAAATAAAGATATTTCTGACATACAAAATATGAAGGAATGTGTCAGCTAATTGAAAACTTTTCCCAATACCCCACCATGAGAGAAGCTCCTACTGGACATAGTACCGGAAGTCCTAGCCGGAGCAATTAGGCAACAGAAAGAAATAAAAGGCATACAAATTGAAAAGAGGAGGTAAAATTGTATCTTCATGAAGATGATATGATGTTATATAGAGAAAACCCTAGAGATTGCCAAAAAATTGTTAGAACTAATAAACGAATTCAGCAAAGTTGTAAGATACAAAGTCAACATAGAAAAATCAGTTACATTTCTATACACTAATAATGAACTATCAAATATAGAAATTAAGAAAGCAGTACTAGGAAGAGAAGAATATTAAGGGCATCCAAATTGGGAAAGAAGAGGTTAAAGGATCATTCTTTGTTGACCATATGATTGTGTATTTAGAAAACCCCAAAGATTCCAAGAGTCAACTGGAATTGATAAATTCAGCAATGTCTCAGGATACAAAACCAATGTACATAAATCTATAGCATTTTTATATACTAATAAAAGTAAAGCTGAGAGTCAAATCTAAATCTCAATACCATTCACAATAGCTACAAAGAAAATAAAATACCTGCGATATACTTTACCTAGGAGTTGAAAGATCTCTACAAGGACAACTACAGAACTCTGAGGAAAGAAATCACAGAAGCTACAAACAAATGGAAAATGTATCATGCTCATGGATAGGTAGAATCAACATTGTTAAAATGTCCATACTACCCAAAGAGATTTACAAATTCAATGCAATCTCCATCAAGTTACCAAAGTCATATTTCAAAGATATAGAAAATAATTGTACACTTTGTTTAGAACAAGAAAATAGCCCAAAGAGCCAAAGCAATCTTAAGCAAAAAGAACATTGGAGGCATTACATTATCAAACTTCAAACTATACTACAAGGCTATAGTAAACAAAATAGCATAGCATTGGTACAAAAATAGAGACATAGACCAATGAAACAGAACAGAGAACCCAGACATAAAACCATCTGCCTACAACCAGCTGACCTTTGACCAGCAGACAGCAATACACACTGGGGAAAAGAAGCCCTATTCGGTAAATGGTGCTGGGAAAATTGGATAGCCACATGCAGAAGAATGTAACAGAACCCCTATCTCTCACCATTCACAAAAATTAATTCAATATAGATAAAACACTTAAATGTAAAATATGAAACCATAATAATTCTATAGGAAAATGTAGGAAAAAGTCTTACAGATATTGGCCTAGTCAAAGTATTTATGAAAAAGACCCCAATGACATTCATGGCAACAATAAAAATTAATTAATAGGATTTGAGTAAACTAAAAAGCTTCTGCATGGCTAAGGAAACAATCAACGGAGCAAATAGACAACCTACAGAATGGGAGAAAATATTTTCAAGGTTCATATCCAATAAAGGGCATGTAGTAGTAATATTCACCAGGTGCCGGGCAGGTGGGAGGGGGGAGGAGGGAATGGGTCTATACACACCTAGTGGGTATAGTGCACACCATGTAGGGGGTGGTCACTCTTTAAGCTCTGACTAGGCTGGGGCAAAGGCAATATATATAGCCTAAACATTTGTACCCCCCATAATATGATGAAATAAAAAAGGGCTAATAACCACAATTTACAAAGAACACAAACAAATCAGCAAGAAGAAAAGAAACAACCCTATTAAAAAGTAGGCAGAATACATGAACAGATGTTTCTCAAAAGAAGAAGGACAAATGACCAAGAAACATGAAAACATGCTCAATGTCACTAATCATCAGGGAAATACAAATTAAAACCAGAATGAGAGCTCACCTTTCCCCAGTTAGATGGGCTTTTATTAAAAAATTTGAAAACTATAGATGCTGGCTTGGATGCTGAGAGCAAGGAATGCTTACACATTGTTGGTAGGACTGCAAATTAGTACAACCTCTATGGACAACACTGTGGACATTCCTCAAAGAACTAAAAGTAGACCTACCATTCAATCCAACAATTCCACTACTGTGCATTTACCCAAAGGAAAAAAAGTCATCTTATCAAAAAGACACCTGCACTCGAATGTTTATTGCAGCACAATTCACAATTGCAAAGATGTGGAATCAACTCAAGTGCACATCAATTCATGAGTGGATTAATAAAATGTGACATATGTACACCATGGACTGCTGTTCCACCATAAAAAAAGAAGAATTAATATCTTTTGCAACAATCTGGATGGAACTGGAGACCATTCTCCTAAGTATCACAAGAATGAAAAAACAAGCAGCACGTGTACGCACTATTAAATTGGAACTAACTGATGAGCACACAAGTGCACTGAGGGAAGTAAAACTCAGTGGAAAGCAACCAGAGGTCAGGGGCTATGAAAGGAGGGGAATAAACCAACCTAATGTGTACAATAAACACTATTTGGGTGACAGGCACAGCTACAGCCAGGACTCAAGCATTACAAAAATGATCCATGTAACCTAAAACATTTTAACTCCTTTAATATTTTGAAATTAAAAAAGAAAGCAGTACTATATCCAATGGCAAGAAAATAATAAATTTAGGAATAAATTTAACTAGGGAGGTGAAAGATCTGTACACTGAAAACTATAAGACATCAATGAGAGAAATTAAAAAGGACACAAATAAATGGAAAGATATCTTGTGTTCTCGTATTGGAAGAATTAATATTGTCAAAATATCCATACTACCCAAAGTGATCTACAGATTTGATGCAATCATAATCAAAATGCCAATGGCATTTTTCACAGAAATATAAAAAGCAACCCTTAAATTCATATGGAACTCTGAGAGACCCAAGATAGCCAAACCATTCTTGAGAAACATTATTTTGTTAACAGGTCAACTAAAAAAATCATCAGAGTCTTGCCTTAGACTCTTATTTGCATTGCAATGTATTATCTAGCTGTTTAACTAGAGAGGATGCATGTCAGGTATTAATACGATAAGGATATGTTATATTAATGAACAATATCACTTTTATTTGAAAACTTAGTTATTATGGCTACATGAAGATCACTTAGAACAGAATCATGATGTAACATTATACTATCAAGCTGCATTCTCACTGAATTTAAATAACATTTTTAAATCGTCTTTTCTACTTGAAAGTGCTGCTGCTAAAGTATAGTTTTTCTTCCAGACTTTACTCCATCATCAGGACTTACGTGTGCTTTGTTAGAGAACTGACAGATTGTAGTAGAGCATACTCCATCTCTCATCTGTGCCTTCTGGCCTAGCAACGTGCAATGTGAAATGACCTGTAATGACTAGGGTACAGACTTAGATCCTCAGCATCTTCAGGAAACAGTAGAGAGCTCTTGAAAACAGAAGAAATAGATAAAGGGCAGAACTGAAGGAAATTGCTTACATTTGAATTTAAATGATGCCAAATCTTGCTATCATTTATGGGTCATTGAGTTTCTATCTTTTTTACAGATGTTTTTGCATAACAATGAGAGATAATTTGTAATAGCCTTAACATTATAATGATGCATGAAAAAGGAAACTATTTTATTTACTTTTGTTTTCAGTAGTTTGAAGTAATTCAGTTCTTTAAAAAAAAAACAAAGGATAATCTTTAAGTTGTTGCAAATATAGGAAATGAACAGGATGAAAAGTTATGACAATCTTCTATTTTGATGAGTTATAATGAGAGTGGGAGATAATATAAAATAAAAGACAGTACATGAGAAAGAATGTGGAACAATAAGGAAAATTATAGTGGTTAGGAAGATTGTTCTTAATTTTACCCTGTTTGTAAGAGTAAGTTACATTTGAGAGCACACAAGAGTGGAAATAGAGTTCATTCACACCAACACAATTTATCATTTTTATATGTCAAGCACGCTGATGGGCCTTTGCAAACTCAGTCTTTGACAACTTCTTCCTTTTCCTCTGCATCCACAGCCAAAATAACAATTAGAGGCCATGTACATCAGATGTGCAATTCCCAGCTCTGGTTTTGTTGATAGCAGGCATTAGGTGGAATGCCTTCTAGACACACTTGTGAGTTAAACTTAATTTATAGTTGAGTAGGTGTGGGAACAAACAATTAAGGGACTTGACAAAGAACACAGGGTCAGTTTCACAATTTGTCAAACCTGATTCCCTTGTTCTAGTTTAGGATGAATTGATTCTCCATCTATATTTCTTTATATCTATCTCTTAACAAAAGTCCTGCTTCAATTAATAAACTTCTTTAAGCAATTGTTAGTTATCACTTTGAGAAGTTAGACACATTGACTTATAAAAGAAGAGAAGGCTATAAAACCATACTTTTGGTTCTCTGTAGTTTTTAGAAGGCCACATTCTGTAAGTTGAATGCATGAATATTTGATGGTTTTGAAGGTAAATTAACTTAGAATATTATTTCCTAGATATGGAGGAGATGTGTTATTCACCTGAAGATTTTATCCTATTGTGTTTCTTTCCTATTGCTTTTTACCGTTTGTTGGGTGAAGGGAAATTAAATTTAAAGGAGAAATGTTAGAAGGAACTGTTTTTGTGTCAGACTTTTCTCCCTTTTTCTTTGTGTTCTTAGTTACCTGTGTGTGGTTATTGAAAGGATGTGAACAGGCTCTATGGGTGAGAATGCTGTGGGAGAAGGAGATAAGCACAAACGGTTCCTTGTTTTGAAGTCAGCGTTTAATATTCTCAGAGAGCTGACAAAGTAGAAAAGATGCAGAACCCCCTAGGAATATGCCATGAGTAGGCATTGTGAATTTAGCATTACTTATTCCTGTTGTCTCTATCTAGACAGATCAATATTTAACCTTTTAAAAACTATATCAACAGGAACAACTTAGTATTTCCCTTTTTCATTTTTGTTTTTGGTTTTTTTGTTTGGTTTTGGGTTTTTTCCATATTACTATATATATTTTTAGTTGACAAATAAAAATTGTATATATTTACATTGCAAAAGATGATGTTTCGAAATGCATGTACACTGTGGAATGGCTAAATAAGAGTAATTAATATATACATTACATCACATATTTATTTGTGGTAAAAACACTTAAAATCTACTCCTAGCAATTTTCAAATGTACATCATTACTAGCTATAGTCATCTTGTTGTGCAATACATTTCTTGAACTAGTACAGGGCTGGGGGACCTTTTCATGTTGGAAGGCCCCATTAATTTAACTGTAATCAAATAAGGCCACATTAAAGAATTTCAATTAGATATACCTAAAAATGTACATTACTTTGTAAAAATCCAGCTACTATGTACATAATAATTTCGAAAACTGAAAACTATTTGTTAATTTTAAAGTTAACTAGCCTTTTAATGACTTTGTTGTGTCTACTTTTTGTTGGAAAGCATTTGAATATTTGGTTGCAGTATGGAAGTCAGCAGTTTCAGCTGATCCTCTAGATGGGTATGAGTCATTTGTGACCTTAAGGGTGTCTTGATTTGGGTTAGGTAGGAGAATGTAGATTCACAGCAATTAAGTGGTTGAAAAGCAAGAAACCATTTTTCAGGTGTGTTGCCAAAAGCATGGATATTCTACTACATTTTTCCATATTGCAATTGGATCTTTCTTAGCATCATACAAAGACTTTAAAATATCATCTACTGAAAGCTCAATCAATTCCATCTGTAGATATTTAGGTGCCTTGGAGATACCGACTTGGTGAGGTTGAAATACTAATTTGAGTGCGATGTCATGATTCTCAAAGTCAGTGAACCTTTCATTGTATTCTCCAATTAATAGGGCTATAACAGCTGCATATTCTTCAAATGATTCACATATATCATCCTGCTCATTGCATATATCATCCTTTGTTAACTGGGAAAAATGTTCATCTGAAATTTCCTTTTGAAGAAGAAGTGTTGCTTGGATTTTTTTTGGCACATATCATATATAGACTTAGTTTTAACTTGCAAAAAATATTCAAGTCATTTTGATTTGACATGATATCACAAAGAAATGCTGTATTCCTATAGAAATCTTCTTTCGATAATTCACATTGCTGATTCTGTTCTTCATAAAATTGTAAGGATCTGTTCTCATGGAGATAAAATACTGTCCCTGTGACAGCCAACACACTTTAGGATGATATGGCAAATCCACACTGAATACCTCATCACTCAACTTTAGCATGTTACAAAACTGATGAGGCCATGTTGCATCTCTCTCAAATATAGTTAACAATACTTATAACTTGCTGCAAAGTGTCACTTAAAATAGTAGCTTTAGCACAGAGATTTTGCTGATGCAAGATACAACGAAAAGAAATGAGAACATCTGGACCTGTTAATACTTTATCTGTGCAATAAACCCTTCATGTTTTCCTGTCATGGAAGGTGCACCATCTGTACATACACTCACTAAATTTACCAAATTCAGTCCAATTTCACATTTATCTTGATAGTTGTTGAAGATAGCTATTCCCCGTGCTCTGTTTGTAAGAGTGCCCAAAGTGAGTAACTCTTCATAGCAAAGAAAATCTTCTATCATGATGACCCCAATGAAGTATAAAACCTGTGACAAGTCAGTAGTATCAGTTCATTCATCCAAAGTGACTGAATAATATATATTTTCCTTTTGAAGTATTGAATGAAGTTGTTCTGCTAAGTTGAAGGCTAATTCATGCTGCCGATCAGTTATGGTTCTCCTTGAAAAAGGCAGTTGTTTGTACTTTGAAGCATTATCAGGGTCTAAGCACCCTATAACTTTGACAATGCATTCTTTCACAATTTCTACACCACTTAATGGGTTTTCTTTTTTCCTGAGTATGTAAGCTACTTTATAAGTTGCTTCAGTGGCATTATTTCCAGGCTTTATTGCTGCTTGGAAGAATTATCTTTATTTTTCCTTTTCATCTTTTAATTTCTGCAGTAAAACCTTTTGTGCCTCTCCAATTTAAAATATTTGTGGCCCCTATGAGTGTTATAATGCTGATGAGCACTGAATTTCTTTAATGTTGCTATTGTAGATTCACAAAGCAAGCAAATCATCTTATCTTTAGCAGAAACAAGATAATATTGCAATTCTCAATCCTCATTAAAAAATCAGTTTTCTTTCTTCAGAGTTCTCTTGGTCTTCCTTGAGATGATGGGCTGTTAAGCAAACAGGATTAAAAAATACCGTCAGGCTGTGCAACCATTCACAAATTCCACTTCAAACAGAAACACAGTGCACCATTGTCAAAAGCTGATAATAGACTAATGTACTTGACCCCTGTAAATTCTTGCCAACCAGCCTCATGTGGTAGTGGTGCAGGTCAGGTGGGGGAAATTTAGAACTAAATCATGAATATAGCAGCCATCAATTTAGCCCTTATGACTTACTAATGTTCTATTAATAATTGTGCCAGTCAATCTGGGAGGATTATTTCATTGAAACTTATTTTATTCTTTGGTATTTTAAATATGTTCATTTAAAACCTAAAATAAAAATATAGAAGATGAAAAAGTGTATTAATAAAAATAAAAGGATGTGTTCTGTCAAATTTGGATTCAGGCAAAAGGCCTCACTTAAGGACCTAGAAGGCCACAGGTTTCCCACCCCTTTCATAAACAAGCCTGAGAGGAAATATTATTATTCTGATTTTTCCTTTGCACTCAACTAATACAGAGTAATGCCAGGACTTGAACAAGGTCTTCTGACTACAATCCATTTGCTTTTCTTTCACCTCTGATCCACAAGGTGAATCAGAGTTTTGAGTAGCACAGTGGATTGAAAAAGCAATTGAAAAAGCAAGCCTTCAAATATGAGCTGATTAAAAAAAAGTAACTCTTAACTCTAATAGAAAACCTTGACATTTATTTTTTAAAATCTGATAACAGAAGAACTTGTTGGTAATGTTTTTTTCTGCACAGTGGATTTAGGACAGGGGGTTCAGTTTCCTTTATATTCCCTTCTATGCTATTTTAATGTTTTTTTAATAGGCTCACACTGCTAAGTATTTATATTCAATCAATCTGCAGTATAAACAGTAAAATAGCTATAGAAATACCTTAAATTTATAAATAGCATTTATCCCCTCTCAAAACACCACCATATCTGTTATTTTATTTTTTCTTCACTATGTTATCCTATTCAACAGTTAAAGCAACTGAATCGCAAGCAAATAGAGAGTGCTGCCCAAATTCTCACAGCTGTTTGTGTACAGCACAAATTTCAAGTTTGTGATTTTAGGACAGAGCTCTTTTGATAGCAAAAGTTATTTTTTATTTCTCTTGTAAATCTTCCCCTTTTCAGTCTTAGCTTAATTGTCCTGAGGCTAATAGGACTTTGTAATAATATGTTTCAGGCATGCTTAACCATTTACCATTATATGTTATTATTAAATAAACTGATGGCCTGAAAAATGTGCGTGTACCTTTTAAGAAGTCTTATTTTCAACTGGAGAAGAACTTATTAATTTGGAAGGATCTAGTTCACCATGCCACATTGAAATATTACAATAAAACATTGTGATTTATGGCCCCATATCGTTATAAATCTAAAAATGGGTGACCTAGTTCAGTTGTACTTTGTGGGTTCAAATACAACATATTTGTATAACATGAAATTATTAAACTTTAATTTTGGTAGAATTCAATGCAGCTTAGAACTAAAAAAAAGGCACATCTTAACTTTTTATGTCTGGTAGAAAATGTGAGATCTTCAGCTTCAGCAAGGAACCTTCACATTGTAATGGAAATACAAACAAGAAAGATTTGTATTTTCTTTTCAGTTTCTTCCATTTGCATAATGATTATAGATTCTGAATGTTTAAGTATTCAGTGATACCTCTTTTAATTAAAATACTACACAGAATGACAGTATAATACAAGATCTCCTATTATTACCCAAAGGAATGTAGTTGGTATAAAAAATACTTGGTTAAAAAGTGGCCACCTCAGAAAGAGTAGCTTAATTATATGAGCATTTTGTTGACTCTAGAGAAGAATGCTTTGCAAGCCTGAGGGGAACATTTACAAATATAACCACATGTCAAAGCAGCTTTCCCTGTACCAATTTGCACTACAAAATTAGTATCCAAACAAGACTTTGCTCATTTTATGTGGATTACTTGGAAAATATTGTCTTGTTAGGTAAAAAAAAAAAAAAAAAAGAAAACTGTTGTGATTGTTTAAAAAGTAGCATCATATTAGTAAAATGTGATTGTTTAGAATTCACTAAGCATTGTTTAGAATTCACTAAGCATCCAAATAGTGAGGATGATCAAAGTAGGGTCATCACATGTGGCAGCATGGATTGGTGGAGAGTGTGGCTTGGAATCATGATTCAGCCAGTTCCTGCTATGTAACCTGGGATAATTTATTAAATCTCACTGAAGCTCAGCTTCCTCATCTGTAAAATAGGTTTAATACCTATCTTGCACGGCTTTATTGAAAGTTAGCAATAAGGTAAAACGTTCATAGTGTAATACCTAGTAGGCACCGAATAAAGTTGGTTCCGATGATCAGAATTCACCAAATGGGAGAAGGTGCCTAATTTATAAGTGCAATTGAGAATACCTTTCAGAGCCAGCATAGGCCTATAAGGGTATGAATCCTAGTTCTTTCTCTTATTAGTTGTGTGGTCCCATGTGATTTACTTGACTTTCAGTTTCCTCATCTAAAAATCAAAATATAATGATACCTACCTCACTGAGATGTGATATGGTGAAGCATCTAACACAGTGTTTGACTTCATAAGCTTCAAATGACTGCCAGTTACTTTCAGATTTTCAGTGAATTGTGAAGTCCAAATGCAAGTGACGATGGAAGGCATTGTCAACTGTAGTGTCATGGAGATGCTATTTACTATTAACATAACTTAAAAATACATTGAAATTTTTATAAATTTGTTCCCTTAAAAGAATGGGTAAGAAAAAAATGTATAATTACCTGTTCTTTGCTTATTTTTGTTACTTAAGAAAACATTAAAGAAACATTAAGAAAAGATGTATAGTTCAAGTTAGCAAAGAACGTTTTCTTTGCTTTTTGATTTGGCACTTGGGGAATTTTTCTTGATCTTTTTTCTTCAAACGGAGCAGATAATTCATTTATGTGGGCCTGGGGTCATGATTATTATGAAAAAAAAGAAGAAACCAAACAACTTTGCATACTTCAGTAAAAGAAAATAATTCAACTAAGTTTACTTGGAGCATCTTAGTGTTCCAACAAGGTTGGAAAGGACACTTGACTCCTATTATTACGGGGGGGCTCTGTAGACATTTATGTCTGAATGAATATATTACTCAGTTTTCAGTGTGATAATAAGCTCTAACACAAGGAAGTTTGTCAGTTACACAGACAATGAATCAAGTCTGGAACACAAATTGTTCACTGAGGGTAAGGTGGCTGAATTTCTGATATAAATGGCCATATGATCGTGAGAGCTTTACCTCTAATGATAACACAGCTGTTTCTTCTTGAAAACAGTTACCTCACCTTTAGTGAGCAATTTGTCTTTTAAACTTAATGCATTAGCCTCTTAAGTGACAAATTCTTTGCCTGTTCTAAAAACTAGTTGGCAGAATTCTGACAGTGAATAGAAGCTGTCAAACAAGTCTTTGATATTTCTTCTAGTAGCTGATCTCAATTTTAAGCATTGAAAGCTTAGATAAAACTGTGAGAAAATTTGTTTTACTGTTTCTTGTATACTTTTTTAATATTACTTTATATCAGCAAGAGAGAAAATAGTATCTACATATAAGATATACTTTAAAAGTAAAATTAACAGAAAAGATGGTAACCAGAGGAGGTTAAGGGTTAGGGGGATTGGAGAGATGTTGGTCAAAGGACACAAAATTTTAGTTAGACTGGAAGAATAAGTTCAATAGATCTATTGTACATCATGGGGACTACAGTCGATAACTATATTGTATACTTGAAAACTGCTGAAAGCAGATTTTAAGTGTTCTCATCACAAAAAACTAAGTATGTAAGCTAGTGTATATGTTAGCTTGATATAGACATTTCACTATATATATAATAAAACATCATGTACACCATAAATATGTGTAATTTTTACTTGTCAATTAAAAATAAAGAAAAATACAATTAACAGGTATTTTGTAAAGTTTCCATTTGGGGTTTATTTCCCATTTATATCAATTCCTTATTCTCAATTTTACAGTGAGAGAAAATTTTTTATAAATCTGGAAAAAAAAGAATTTTTTTTCTGTAATATGAGCAAAGCCTTAAGAGGAATGTTAAAATTTAAATTAATGACCTTGATCAATTGTAGATCATTCTCATAGCTAGTTATCCTTAGCTATTCATGGTTTATTTGGATAGCTATATCTTAATTATCTTAAGGAACATATAAGATAAAAGTTCTTGTTGAAGAAAAATCATCAATTTGTAAGTGACAATGAGTGCAAATTATAGAGACCATTAGAAAGTGATGACCGTTTTGGAGCTTTGTAAATGGAATTAGGAGTGCCAGGGGTTGTGATTGTGGCCCTTTTGCAAGTGGTCAGGGTTTAATTCATTGAGAGGTTGATATCTGTTCCCATATTGAATGTGGTGAGAGAGTATGTCAAGCAAATATTGAGGGGAAAATTTTTCCTGGCAGAGGGAATAATGAGGGCTTACATGAAAACATGACAGGTATGTTCACTAAACTCTAAGGAGGCCAGTGTGGCTAAAGTAGCTTGAACTAGGGGGGGAATGATAAGGAGAAGACAAAAAGGGAAGGGGATGTTGGTGGTGGCAGGGGAGATATCTTGAAGAGCTTTGTAAGAAGCCACTGTAGGGACAATGGCTTTGGCTTAACTCAGAGTAAAACAGGGAGCCATGGAAGGCTTTTGCCCAGAACCGTGAAATAATTTTACTTGGATTTTAGAAGGATCACTCTTGCTGTTATATTGAGAATAGTATATATGGGGTATTGATGCCAACAGAGAGACCTACTGCAGTAATCCTTGCAAGAGAGAATGGTGGCTTGTACTGGGATAGAAGCAGTGCAGGTGGTGGTAAAACATGGTCAGATTCTATATTTATTTTGAAGTAAA
Organism: Indri indri; assembly: GCA_004363605.1. Lineage (NCBI taxonomy): Eukaryota > Metazoa > Chordata > Mammalia > Primates > Indriidae > Indri > Indri indri. Next base: position 22,692 of record RJWJ010010652.1, on the reverse strand, counting down.
AACTAAGATGGTGTCCTGATAGACTAAGATGTGAGGTATGAGAAAAACAGAGATGTCAAGGTGGCACCAACATTTTTGGCTTTGGCAACTGAAAGAAGAGAGTTATTATCAAATGATATTGGAAAGAAGGCAAGTGGGGCACATTTGTGGAAGAAATCAAGAGCTCAGTTTTAGACATCCTTAAATTAAAGATGTTTATTAGATATCCATATGAAAATGTTGAGTGGGCATTTAGATACAGGAATCTGGAGTTTTGGAGTGTGGTCCTGGCTTGAGATATAAATTCGATAGTTGACAACATGCTGTTGTTATTTAAAGATGCAAGACTGGATATCACCAAAAGAGTGAGTGTGTAGATACAGAAGGGAAGAACCCTTAGAATACTCTAACTTTTGGAGAATTCAGAGAAGAGAAGGAACTAGTCAAAAAGACTGAGGAACAGCTGCAAAGGTAAGAGGAAAACCTGAGTACATGATGTCCATGGAGCCAGGTGAAGAAAGCTGTCAAGGTGGAGGGAGGGATCAACTGGGTTAAATGCTGTTGAAAACATCAAGTAAGATGAGGAGGAAATTGACCATTGATAAGATAGTTCACTGACTTGTGAGAAGCAACATGAATATTCAAATGAAAGAAGACATTTTAATGCCATTAATAATAGATAACTTAGGACTCAGACTCATAATCATATGGCCCACTGCCCACATCTAGACAAAGATGGGCAGTGTTTAGAAAAAACATAGTTGAATGTGAAAGCTGTTGGGAGATATGTACTCTCCTATTGGCCATAGACCCCATCATATCATATTATATTTGAAGGTCTTCACATATTTATGATTTTTGCTTGGCTCCTGAAAGAGCTTGGCTCTTTTGAGCTTGTGACCCCTGGTTATTAAGTGTACTTTTGCTTTGGCACAGAGAAAAATAAAAGAAATGAAATTTCAAAGGCACAAATATTTCCATTATTATACATATAAAAGACTCTGTCTTCTAGCTCAGAGTAATTGAATTTTTCAACTAAATTCGTGTTCCTCTTCAAGGTTAGACATACTTTTTCTCTTTTTATAAGGGCATTGAATGATAGACTTTTTGTTAGAAGGTACTCTTGGTTTGCTTTCCTGATCCCTCTTCATGAAAGAGGGATCTGAACACAGAGGTTAAGTGCCTTGCTTAAGGTTGCACAGCAAATGGCCAGCTGTGATATGATCAAGACTCTAAATTCTACATTGGTCTTCTGTCAAGAAGTTTACTGCTCTTTCTATTATGCTATCTAGCCACTTGTTCAATTAACTTGTTCATTAATCATGTATATATGAGGCCTACTATGTTTATGCCAGTAATACATATAAATTGCAGCCATTTTTGAAACCAGGAAATGCACTTAAATTGTGTGCTTAAATGTATCAGAATAGCATATGCTGCTTTTTATCACATACAGTAGTTTTAAAGATTATATTTATCCATATCACCTCAGTAATAATTTATGATCAGGTTAGCTTAAGTGGAGAAAGGCCATATTAATGCTCCACTTTGGTTTTGCGATAACCACCTGTATTCAATCCATTATTCTTATTATCCATTAGAATTCCTCTTTTGTCCAGAAATTATTCAACCCTTAGAATCAGGTCTCTGTACTTCCTCATTTATGTTTCCTTCACTCCAAGTCTAGAGACACCATGTCTGCAAACTTTCCTGCCACACTACACTTGAAGATAATATGTCTATTTAGATATAGATTGCAGGAGTAAGAAGATTATTTGTATAAAGTTATAGTACAGTTGCAATTAAAAATCACTTTTAATTATATAGTCATTTTGGTCTCTGTTACTGGTATAGCACAGTTTTGTTCATGTGTTTGTTTCAGTGCTTAACCCAGCCATTGTACACCTTATAAAAATAGATAACTGTAAAAAATTAACCAGCTTCTGATTAAGGGCAGAAATTTTTTTAATTGTTAGGGCCAGCCTGTAGTTTCAATATGTTAAAAAAAATAACCTAAAAACTGTGTTGATTTATAACCTTATCTGCACAGTATTTCTTTTTCAATGGCAGTGTATAAGGGGCAGAGATTTCTCTCCTGCTTTCTCCTTAGCCGATACTGGATGGAGTTAGTGAGGACATGTTATGACATTGTTAGCGAATATCCTGATTTCCTAGTGCTTCAGAAGTAGCAGAATAGTCCCAATCACCACTCAAACAGATCTAGAATTCATCTTCTCTTTTTCCCCTCCTCATTTCTTCATTCCCTAATTCAAAACATCATCGTCCTTTCTCCTATATACGGTTTAAAATACTGGCATCCTTAAACCAAATTCTGTCTTAAGTGATGCTTGGCCAGTATAATTTGTTTGTTTACTTTTTTTCCTTGAATTTAATGCCTGGGGCGGTGGAGCGTGAGGTGGGTTCAGCTTCACATTTGCATGATTTGTGAGGATTTTGAAAGCACTTGATTTGTAACCCTTCTCTAGACTCTTGCAAGCCAGTCTTCTAATTGATATTTGCTCCTTCAAGCCTTCAATCCCCCCTATCAGATTAACTCTCCACCCTTCCCCAGACACAGCATTCTAAAAAAACACTTATGATCCTACAGCCCTGCTTTGTAAATCCTGTTGGCTTCTCTACTGCATGTGGCATAAGATCCAAACCCTAGCATGGCAGATGAGAAGTTGCACCATATGGTCCCAATCTACTTTTTCCAGTTCCTTCACTTCCTCTTTTTCTTAACCTCTTGCCTCCACGATATACACCAAGAGCTGCAGCTGAGCAAGGCTACACCTAGTCCCTTTAGCCTGAGTGCTCTTTCATGGCCCTTTCTTTTTCCTGTGATTTTCTCTGCCTTTACTCCCTTTGACTTCCTTCCCCACGCAGATAATTCCTCTTCTAGTAAGCCCCAACTCATATAATTCCTTTGTGAAGTTTCCGGAGTCTCCGGGCCGTTGATTCTTTTTCTGGGCTACCAATCACATTTTGCACATCATTTTATTGCAACACTTACCACAATGTGTTTTAAGATTTATGTATCCCTGCTTCACTTTGCTGTACAGGTTGCTCTGTGATAAGCAAGGTTGTGTCTAATACGTTTTTATATCATCAGCACCCAGCAGTTCTAGCAGATCATAGGTGCACAAAGGATGTTTCTTGAATAGGTGAAAGATTGATCTCCCTATTTACCCTTACTTGTATTCTGTGGGCAGCTGCTATCCCCTCGCTGTTTGCCTGCTTCTCAATCTCTTCCTCTTGTCATGTCTTAAACTTCCTTGTAGCATTTTTCTTATTCATCCTACATCCATAGCCTCTGATTTTGGAGATGGTGATAAAGATAGGGGCCAGGGCTCTGTGATTGATTACATGTAGACATTGCAGTTTGGTTTGGCGCCAACATTAGTGACAGCAGCTGCCATCATTTTTCTCCGTTTCCAGGATTTCTTCCAATACCTCAGGGCATAGTCTAATTCTAGAGCTATTCCTGATGATTTGAGGCTTATGGTATGTGTAATTCAGTACTTCATATCTGCATTTTATTATATGGTATGAGCCTTCCATAAGGGCATTTTTATCTCTTTAAAATTTAACAACAATCAAAGACATTGAATTTTCTGTATATCTGAATACATTGTTGTAAAACTATTTGAATAGCATCCGGATAAAATTCAGACTGAAAACGGTTTACTAATGACATGTTTATATATTTGTAACAAACACGAACAGGGTATCAGTTGTTAATAAATAACCAGTAGGCTTATTCTTGAGAGTGAGATTATGCAAATTCTAAAAGAGCGAATTTGCTGTTTGGCAAGATATGGAATATGAAACTGACAAAATTAGACTTCTGGGGATTAAATTAATGTGTAATAATTTGCATTGCTTAAAAATATTAAAGGCAATTAATACTTTTGCCAAAGTGTAAGTGCAAGACAAGAAAGAATAATGGCATAATGTTACTTTTTATATCATCTTCTTTAATGTATTTCTGCTTCTCTTTCTTATGAACACCATTCATATAGTATTCTTTTTGTGGTGAAAATATAGCATATAATTTTATAGATAAGGAAACAGAAACTCAGGGAATCGAAATGGCTTTTTCAAAGACATACAACTAGTTAGTAACAGGGCTGGACTAAAATTAATGTCACCTCACTCCCAGATTAAGGACCTTAACCCTATTTTATGCTGTTCTCCTTCATTTGACTTTTTTTCCCATAGAGTGTGTAGTTTTATTTACCACACAGAAAACATCGACTGTTTCTCTATAAAGCGATTACAAATTGTGTGGAACTATAGTCATCATAGTTGTTCCTACAAATAATTGAAATGCAAAATATTGAAAATGTCTTATCTTCCCTGCCAATGAACGTACAACCAAATGGTAATTACTGAACAACAAAACAGTCATATAGCAACCTATCTAATTGTTCAATGCTCTATCCAAAGGCAAGCATTTTAAGAAGCAATGAGTGAATACGATTTTCCAAATCGTGACTCATCAAACACAAATCGAAAGTTTCAAAAATCAACATTTTGAGGATTACATCAGAAACTGGGCAGGCATCGAGGAGATTACCAAATGATGTATCTTATCCTGATTTGCCCTGGTTTAAAATTAGCAAGAATATGCTTGGTCTTTAATTACTGAGCAGTAAAGACAGCTGTGGCTGTTTACCCTAAGTTTAGGACAAAATTGAATTGAATGAAAGCAAGAAGTGGAGTAGAAATTTTAGCATTTTAAACGCTGACAGCTCTAACCTGAACCAGACTATGTATCTTCTTAAAATAGTCTTGGAACTCTAGATCAGGCCATTCCTCCATTCTGTACTGCCTTCAATACGCTTCTCCACCAGTGACATCCAGCACTTCTTTGAAAGCAATGAGTCAAGCTGACCAACAGCAGGAATGTTTCCTTGACCAATCATACCCCATTTTAATGATTTCTCAACAGTATTCAAGGTTCTGTCTAGCTCTATAATTATATCTTTTGATGGATATCTTAGGAAAGTAATTGTAGCAAGTGACAATTTTAAAAAGCTGGAGATTTTATAGAGTATTTTGTGTTGCTTTGATGAAGGATATGTGTTAAAAATAATAAACTACATTACTACTTATTTTATATTAAAAAGGAAGGAAATAAGGAATAACAGTTGAAATTGGTTCATTTGTTAATTCAGCAAATACCATTGAGTGCCTACTATTTTTGAAGTTCTGTGTGAGGCTCTCAATACATATAGTGGGCAAAACTTGTTCCCTGTCCTCAAGAAGCTCACAGTAAAGTGATGATCTTACATTATGTAAATGTTTAATAGCTAACAGTATAGTGCTATGACTGACAGGTTATTTTGATTCTATCTCCTTCCCTACTTGATCCCTGAATAAGGAATTGTATAAGGGAAAAATGAAGGAGAACCAAGTTCCATCAAACTGATCACTATCTCAGCTAATTTTTTTTATTATCATTCAAGAGAAACTTGACTTGTCCTTGTAGAAATCAGATATGCAACAGGGACTTATAGCTGTGGTTTCTTAAGTGGTCTGGAAGTCTACAATGATGCAAGATCCAATAAAATGCATAAGTGGCTACCCAGTAATTCCTCCTCTGCCTGCTGTTGCTGCACAAAATGGTTCATTAATTAGAAAAAAATTATTTCGTACCAGAGGTTATAGGTTCTATTTCTGGATCTACCACTTAACATTTTATACTACCTATAAAGCCAATTTAATAAAATGAAGAATATATACGCATGTAAGAAATACATACCATATGTTATAAACTACAGGCAGAAAGTATAGAAAATTGCTTATAACATATTTATGAAAATATTTATTGTATGTAGTCTGATGTTCTCATTTCACTATTAGCATTTTAAGTGACATTTGAAGTCTTCAATTTACATTGAATTTTGAAAATCATCCCAATTTATTATTACATACTTGATATGGAAACTTCATTTTTTTTAAATTACAAAATATGCATCAGGATTTCTATAAGTCAATGATTTTCTTTAATCTTGGGATTATGATAGTATTATTTTAAAATCAGGGGACATTTTAAAATAAGGTGAAATCCATGTGGCATGACTGTCCTAATTTTTACTATAGTACCTTATTAAAAATGTTTTAATAGTTTTTTTACTCATTAGAATCATATTACTCTGGAGATTTTCACTTTTTGAATAAATAGTCTGCTAGATTCTAATTTCAATGCATATATATTTATTCATTTTTACTAGTTTAATTTCCTTTAAAATATGTGTGGAGTTTTGTGATAGCACTCTTTGCTTAGTTTTTTTTAAAAAAATTTTGTTACTGCTTCTTTAATCAATTTAAAGATACTCCTTCATCTAGCTAATGATTCTTAAAATTTTCTGGAGTAACAACAGGGCTGTTTGTTATGGTGGCTGACTCTTTTCTATGATAAATTTTTAAACTCTGAGGTAATCTTTGGAAATGATTTATCTGTAGGAATCCTTTTCTGCCTAAATTGAGCATTCATCCTACTAGACAAGTTTTGAGTTTACCACTGCCAGGCAACCCAGGAGTATTACCTGCTGAGACCACTTTTTACTTTAACTTTTTACTTTGGGCATCTTTAGACTGTGTGAGTGATATAAATTCAGACCACACCTGTTAAAATGCAGATCTGCATTTATAAATTTGAGGAGAGACTTTTTTTTCCTACCCAGAAACCAGACTAAAATAGGCATAGTTCCTTGGAATTGCACTGTTCTGATGGGTAATTTGTTTAATCCAACCTGTGTATAGTTCTTCAAAGTCTTGGCTTTGTTCAGGGATCTCATTTCCAACTTCCCACCTTAAGTGAACCTAAGACTTAGCCTCTTGCCCTTTCCTTGCAATTGAATCACAAGCCCCTTGGTTTGAGAACCAGTAAATTCCCCCTCCCCCAACATCACCTCCAGGCCAGGTCTGTCTTTGTTTTGTTTCTCTGAGGGTTACTTTCTTTTCATTGTGATCTAAGTAATAGTCTTAAAAGGCACGTTGCTATATTTTATCCAGCAATTCTATCAGTTTTGTAGCAGGGGAATTTTCATGTTATATCTTCTTCCATGTTACCAGAAATGGCAATCTACTATGTCTTATACTCTTAAAAGTTTTATTTGCGATATGCAGGGGAAAACATACTAAAAGCCAATTTTTCCCCTGGAGTACTTGCATTCTTCATAGGATATTGCCATATTACCACAGAAAGTTAGGGATTTAGCTGAGATATTTATTTGTTTTGCTTATATATGTACTTAACTTTTAAATACATCCTTCTTGTCTTCTTTCCTGTCTTCCAAGTTCATACAGTTACGATTTCAGAAGGAAAAGGAATACTTTATAAAACTAGCAAAAATCCATATCTAGCTTGAATTCTACTTTATAGGAAAATTTAAATTAATTCAGAATAAAAATAAGCTAAATGCTAGTATGGAAAACTGTCTTTTTTAAATGTATCTTTTTTTAAGAGCCTGAAATGTCTGGTGGAGAAGCATAATTCTTTCACGAAAGGGTTTCATGAAACACAGATGTTTTTCAGCCTCCCACAGGGATATATACCATCACAGTGAGGACAGCAGATGCCTCCTCTCCCACTTTCATATCTGGCTTCATTCCTTATGAATGTATTTCTTTCAGTGATTAGCTCAAATAAGCTTATTTCAGCACAGTTAACTTCAGCTTCTTCTTGAAAGTAGATTTCGTGGGATGAGGTAAGGAAGAAATGGATCAACTTATTTAACAATTCTGGCAGTTTCAACTGCCAATTTTTCTTTGGGTACCATTGTAAATTATGTTCACCAAAAAGTAAATATGTAAGAATTTAAATTCCTTTAGGGAAATAAAGTTAAAGATTTAAATTAATTGAATCACAAATATGTGAACTTTCTGTTAAATTATATATGAATCAATTATTTTAAAAATCATTGTTTATGTATTTAATTGACATTAATACTATGTCAATGTCAATATGTAGCAACTGAGCCATATTTGTGTTTATATTAGTTTTCTGTCATTGCTGTAACATATTATCCCAAATTTAGTGGCTGAAAACAACATAAATCTATTATTTTACATTTCTGAGGGTTAGAAGCCCAACACAGATCTGAGTGAACTAAAATCACGTGGCAATAGGGTTGTATTCCTTTCTGGAGGGTCTAAGGGAGAAGCTGTTTTCCTTGCCTTTTCCAGCTTCTAGATGCCACCCATCTTTTTTGGCTCATGGCCCCTTCCTCCATCTTCAAAGCAACTTTGTGTTTCTCTCACCCTTCTTAAATGTTTTCCTCTTTTAAGCACTCATGTGATGAGATTGGGCCCACTCACATAATCCAGGATAATCTCCCCATCCCATGGATCTTAACCTTAACCACATCTGCAAAGCCCCTTTTGCTGTGTGAGAGAACATAGTCACAGCTTCCAGAATTGCAGCATGAACATCTTTGGGGAACATTCTACCTTACCCACAGTGTGTGCAATTAAAATCTTGATGTCAGCTATATAAAAATTTGCCTGGGCAAATGAATTCAGTAACTAATATCATAATGTTAAAAATTTAATTGAAATATTTTAGATACAGCCGGACTTAAAATGAAAACCGTCTCCTACAAAAGGAGTGATCTGCATATTCAACAAGTATTTGTTAAGCACCTATAATGTACCAGACATATTTCTTCTTATCCAAATAACCTTAAATTAGGTTAGACATTATTAGACTTAATGAGTGTCTACTGTTTACCTTGTATTTAGATTACAATGGACAAGGACTTATATATTCTAAATGTACTAATTATTTATATAAAAGCTTTAAAACTTCTCAGGTTGGTATATTTGTGAAGTTTGTATTTATGAAATTTTTATTATAAATTATTCATACTACTCACTATGAATATTTTACATTGTATGATGAAAAAGGGAAAAACATTGGTAATTTGCTTGTACTAAATATTAGGAATTTTACAGTAAAACTCATTTTCATTTCAAAAAATACAATACTGAGAAAAAACAGAGACAAAATATTTGAAACAGAAACACAAGACATTTGAAACAAATATTGCCATAAAGTGACCTTTTTTGGATTTCTTAAATATATAGAATTTGTGAGAAAGGCCAACTGTATGACTTAATGTAGTAAATTATTCTTTATTCAGAATCAGACATTGCAAACCAAAATAAAATATTGTGGTACTCAGCCAACAATGCAGTTTGTTTTTCGCTTCTGTTAAGTTTTATCAACTTAAGCTGTTTAAGAATTAATTAGCTCATATTTCAATGAGGTTTAAGAATTGAAAAATTTTAAAACACTCTATGGTATATAAAAAACTATCACAAAAGAAAAGATAATTTCCTTTGGCGAAAAACCATGTCTTATTCATCTTTGTATCTCTCATGATATGATGATGATTTTGTTGTTGTTGTTTAATTTATGAGCTGTGAGGATATCAAAGCCAATTCTTTTTTATAAGTTAAAATTTTAAAACACAGAGAAAAAATCTTGGAATAGAATTCCATTATTATAGATTCTAGTTATCAGCCCTTTATTGGATGTATAGCATGCAAGCATTTTCTCCCATTCTGTAGGTTGTCTATTCACTCTAATGAAGAAAAAAATCAAACAATCCCATTAAAAAGTGAGCAAAGGATGTGACAAGAAACTTTTCAAAAGAAGATAGCCTAATGGCCAACAAACATACGAAAAAATTCTCAACGTCTCTAATCATCAGGGAAACGCAAATCAAAACCACAATTAGAATGCGTTCCAACCCTATAATGCATTCTACTAAGCGAAGTATCCCAAGAATGGAAAAACAAGCACCGCATGTACTCACCATCAAATTGGTAGTAACTGAACATCACATAAGTGTACATATAAGAATAACATCTATTGGATGTCGGGTAGGGAGGGAGGGGGAAGGGGGAGGAGCGAGGGGGAGGAGGGGATGGATATATGCATACACAAAGGGTGCAATGCGCACCCTCCGAGAGATGGACACGCTTGGGACTGGGACTTGGGGGGAAGGGGGGCCAAGGGCATCATACGTAACCTAAACACCTGTACCCCTATAAACAACAAACAATAAAAAAAAAAACACAATTAGATATCACTTAACTCCAGTGAGAATGGTTTTTATCAAAAAGTCCCAAAACAACAAATGCTGGCATGGATGCAGAGAGAAAGCAACACTCATACACTCTTGGTGGGACTACAAACTAGTACAATTTCTGTGGGAAATAGTATGGAGATATCTTAAAGAACTAAAAGGAGATCTACCATTTGATCCAGCAATCCCACTACTGGGTATTTACCCAAAGGAATGAAAGACATTCTATAAAAAAGATATCTGCACTCAAATGCTTATAGCAGCACAATTCACAATTACAAAGATGTGGAAACAACCCAAGTGCTCATCAATACATGAGTGGATTAATACAATGTGGTATATGTATACCATGGAGGTCTACTCGAACATAAAAAAAATGGTGAACTAATGCCTTGGTGGAGCTAGAGCCCATTCTCCTAAGTGAAGTATCACAAGAATGGAAAAACAAACACCACGTGTACTCACCATTAAATTGGAACTAATTGATCAACACTTATGTGCACATATGCAAATAACATTCATTGGAAATCAAGCAGGTGTGGGGGGAAGGGATGTGTAAATTCATACCTAATGGGTACAGTGCATACTATCTGGGGATGGGCACACCTATAACTTTGACTCAAATGGAACAAAAGCAATTTATGTAAGCAAAATGCTCATAGCCCCGTAATATTCTGAAATGAAAAATTTAAAACAAAAATTGAAGGAAGATCACATGTTAATGAATGAAAGACAAGAATGGCATCTTACACAACACATGTTACTATTTAATTATAAGTAGAATTTTACGTATTTTAAATATTAATATATTATCCTCTCCTAAAAAAAGCATTCTACTATTAGCATAGTTCTTTTGAGAAGCAATAATGTGAGATAGCGCTATGATTATAACATTAGCTTAATATTGTGTCTGAAGACCGCTATTTACTTTCTCTTCCCTTTTCTCTCCTTCTACTTCTATTCTCTTCTTTTCCTTCTTTTTCTTTCCCCTCTTTCCATTCGTCTCCTTGTATCCTGAATTTTATCTTCCTCTCTTTCCCACATCTAGTCCTCCTCCCTGGTTCTCACACTGAAGTTATTCAAAATCTGCTACTGGAAATTGCCCAGTTAACAGATCTTAAAACATATGTAATAGTGACATATAATGTTAACTTAATGCATTGTCCCCTTTGTTTGGTTGCTGAGGGATATGTTGTTTTAATCTTCCTTTTCTCCAAAAACCTCGCAATTTACTTCTCTGTCTCATACAAAAAAAATAACCTAATTATAGTAGTCAATTTACATACAATAATCACATTAGATGTGATAATTATATTACGTTTCACCTGGACCTGTATTTTTTTTAATAAAAAGAATCAATAATTCTCAAGTAGGCAAAAGTATGAAACTGATTATGTGTTTAAGTGATCAGAGATTAGGCGGCATTTGATTAAATGAACCGCTTGGAGATTTTGCGATTACTTTTTATCTACAAAATATAAAGTACTTATAACAAATCTAAATTAGAACATCATATTCATATTATCTTTATAGATTTGTTTATCTTTATAGATTTGTTTATCTCTATAGCTTATTTATATAATGTGGATTCCCTCAAAAATGTCCTTCTAATATCTCCATGTAAAATATCAGAGAATAAAGATGTAAGATGTATCTACAGAATTAAATAACATATTTACTTCAGTAAAATAATCAATAAACTTATTTTTCGCTAATGTTTTTTTCAAAGTAAGCCATTTGACATTCTTTTAAATCATCTTAAGTTGGAGGAAAGTATTGAAGGCATAGGAAATTTTCATTAGGACATTGAATTTGTTAGCATCTTGGTTTATAAAAACATTCATATGTTCTTTTGAAGCAGTAAGGTGAAGCTTCTGTTCACACCCAGGAGGTAGAGGGGCTTCTACTTACTGCTGGGTAGGGTTAGGGGGTACGTTTTGCCCAGTAGGCCTCTGTTGATATCACCCTAGCTGGGAAGGGCAGAATGGCTTCACTACTACTTACCATATGGCCTCCATGAACACTGTGGAGGGGGCTGGCCTCATTACTATTGTGAAACATCTGACTTTTCACTAGGTCTTCTCTGACACTATCTACCCTAGTGGAGAGGGAGAGTTGTGGCCCCTTACTACTTGGTGGGGAGTCAATAAAAGTCTGGGTTCTCCATTCTGCTTCTGTTTACACCTGAAAGAGGGGAGTTGCTTGCTACTGTTAAGTTGAGGTAGGAGTTCTGGCTTTCCACTAGATCTCCACTGATACCTCCTCGGCTGGGAAGGGTAAGAGTGACTCATTACTACTCCCTACACATCCTCTCTGATATCAGTTGGGGAGGAGAGAGGCATGGGTTAAGGTTCTTTGTTACAGCCTGGCAAGGGTGGAAGTCTAGGCCCTCCACCAAGCTGGTGTGTGTTGGAGTGAGGCCGCATTTTTTTTTCTTTGATGTTTATCTGGTGTCAAGAAATTATGATGTAACATTTTCTTCCTTGCTGAGCTTTCCCTTCCCAGGACCTTTGGGTACTGAAAACAAGATTTCGTTGGGACTTTTTTTGGTCTCTATTGGGGTTTCCAAGTTACTGGCTTTTCTAGTACCCAGTCTGGGATACATGAAGCAAAAAGAAAATCCAGGGAACTCATCATGTCTTTTCTTAGTTCTAAGGTCCCTAGCCACTGGTCTGCCTTCTCTCCACCTTTCAAAATCTTCTTATGTTTCTTTTATATTCCACGTCCACGTTTTTAGCTGTACTTAACAGAAGGAATAGGGAAAAGAACATCTACTCTCTCTTTTGGTTATATATTTTTCTTGATATAACAAATTTTGATGCTTAGTGCCAGATACATTAATATACTGATGGTTACAACATAGTGCTACTCCAATTCTATCATACCTTTTCATTTCTTAGCTGGAATACTTTTATAAAGAGATGTTTTCCTTCATGTACTATTTGATTACCCAGTGGTACAATTCATATAGGAAAAACAAGACAAACGTTTGATTCTTTCCATCTACTTAACAGTTTCTAAGATAATGAATTGTGTCATTTTCAAAGAGAGATCATGTACATTATTTTCACATCATTATGAATTTATAAACTTAAACATATTTGATGTGTTTTAATCCATTACAATTCTTATCCTTATTGAAGCCCATATTTTCCAGTTTTGGGCCAGTGAGAACCTCCTCAAGTTGGCTCCTGAGTCCTTTTTACAAGATTCTATTAGTGTTGACAGCTTACTTGCTATTTGGTAAGATAAGATGATCAAGAATCACCTGATATATTTTCTGATTGAGGCCTTGAATCTGTCTTCATTCCAACAAGATCTCTTTTCTTTTGGTGAGCAATGATGTTTCGAAACCATGACCTCGGTGCTGTGGATGTTCATTGCTACTGGATGGGTCAGTCACTGTTTATAGGCCTTTTAAGTGGCCAGAGATACTATATATATATATATATATATATATATACACACACACACACACACACACACACACACACATATATAATTTAAAGATAAAATACTTCATATACTCACCCTGATACTTCAATTCAAATTCAGAATTAAGGAACTTTTTATCTAATGTCTTCTGTATTATATCTGTACCTTCTCTCTTTCACATGTAGAATTCTGGTTCTTAAGGACATAAAGCATGAAAAAAATCAGAATAGTACATGATTATTATTTGTTTCATCCCATGTTACACCTTCAATAATTTTAAAATAATAATAATACATATACTAATATGACAAATATAATCATTGAAAAACCTAAAAATATTTTTGCCTCTGTTCTCCCATTGTGCACCCTTTTATAAATAGTTGTGCTGTATCTAAGTTGGCTTTATAAATATACTTTTTACATTCTCTTAGTTTTCATACTATTTTAGTCTTCATTCTAAAATAACTATATGTTTAATGCTTAGTACTACTGTTAATTTTTTATATCTCTCACCCCATTTTGGTTGTCTGAAGTTCATTCTCCAATGGATTTTTCAGGGATCACTTATGAGAACAATACTTTCAAATTTTTTCACATTAATAATAGTTTGTATCTGTAAACTTGAAGGTCTGTTTTGCTGGATATAAAATCCTCAGACATTCCATTTTCTTCTGGCATAGTTACTACTGAAAATTCTATAGCAATGTTTCATTCACCTAAAAAAATCACCTTTTCGTAGCTGTTCCAATGACTTTTCTTTTTTATTAATTCTAATAATTCTTTAGAATATTTATTGATGTTGATCATTCTTTGCTACTGGAGTAAATGGGGATCTAGTTTGGGGTAGAGCTTGGGAGCAATAACCTATGTTTTTTCATTAATCAATTTATCCTCACATCAAACATTTAATGGGCACTTGTAATATGCTGGCTATGGGCCTCAGCCATGGAAATGCAAGAGTTAAAAAGTAGTGGTGAGGTCCTTGTTATCAAGAAGCAATAGAAATCATTAAATCTGAACATGGTCTTGACCACATAGGTTGTACCAATGTTCATTTGCAGGCATAACTAAACATTTTTCAAACCAGCTTAGATCTATGGGTTGATATTTTCAAGTGCTTGGTGTGTTCTTTCAATACATAGTTTCAATTTTGTTGTTCAGTTTGTATTTTGTTACTTTGTTTTCTTCCTCAGTGACTCTTTTTTTATATGTTGGATATTGCTTACCTGCCTTCAATATTTGACACATTTATTAAATCATCATCTCTTTTTTAATATTTTTTGCTTCTTGGGACTTTTCCTTTGTTTGATTTTTAATTATTCTGGGTTTTTATTTTTCTATTACTTTGAATTTAGAAGGAACATTTTCGAAATGAATTTTTTCTTTTATTTCTAATATTTTCCTGAGTTATCACCTCATTTTTTTACAATATCTAACTCTGCTTTATATTCATCTTCCATGTCTTATTTTCTTAATATATTTTGGATTATTTTTAAGTAGTATGTTCTAATTTTAATCCATTTTTATGAGCCGTAGAGATGCTATTCTGCTCCTTATTTTCTTTTATCTTATAATAGCTTTGTTTAAGCTAATACAATATATTCCAATAATAATATTCCATTACTCATTCTTATGTGGAATTAGATTTCTTAAACTTTTACTTATAGTCAAGAATCAGGGAAGCTCATGGGAGCTCCTTTCACAAGTACCTGCAACTTCACAGAGCTCTCCTTTCTGTTGTGTAAGAAAAAAAATGTTGATTTGCCTTCTGAGATTTCAAGATGCTCTTCCCCTCCCCTACTTTGTCTGGATTTTGTCTTTCCTTTGTCACTATTGTTTTTATCCAGCTCAAATTTTATTCCACGCCCAGAAGTTTTTGTCTTGGTCTAGTGCCTTGTTTCAGAAGGGAGCCCTGGCCAGCCATTTTCAAGTTTATCAGGCTACACTACTATAGTCCTTTTGGTCATAAATTCTGGCCCCTTGAATTCACTCACTTTTGGAGGGGCCCAAAACTCTCTCAATTTCAGTTACTTTCATAGTTTTGCCCACTGTGCTTCCCTGTGAACACCCCTTTGCTATTTTGGCATTCTGATATCATCAGGTCCATCAGCCATCCTGTTGCTTCTCTCTACTTCTTTCCACATAGACCTTGATAACATGCTGTCTTGTGGCTGTGGGTGCTTTTCCCTCAACCTCTTGCATTTTCAGAATCATACGAAAACCTTGTCACCTAGTGCAATTGTAGATATTGTCCCTGCTTTTTGGTTTTGCTCTCTACTTGCTCTGGTTTTCTAAGAGGATTCTGGAGGTATCAAAAATAGCCACCACCATCATCTTCCCAGAATCATCTTTTGTTATACTTACTCTGTGCTCACAGCTTGAGAAAGATTATCTTGTTTTGAACTCACAACAGCCCTCTGAGGAAAGTATTATTATTATCTCTATATTTTATATGAGGTAACTGAGGCTGAGTAAGTTTAAGTAATAAACTTAATCAAATTAACAGCTAATAAATGGTGGAGCAAGGAATCATCTCAGGTCTGGTAGACATTAAATCCCATGCTCTTAACTATTACAGATACTACTTTGCTACTGGAGTAAATGGGGATCTAGTTTGGGGTAGAGCTTGGGAGCAATAACCTATGCTTTTTCATTAATTAATTTATCCTCACATCAAACATTTAATGAGCACTTGTAATATGCTAGCTATTGGTCTTAGCCCTGGAAATGCAAGAGTTAAAAAGTAGTGGTGAGGTCCTTGTTATCAAAAAGCAATAGAAATCATTAAATCTGGAAATGATATTGGCCACATAGGTTGTACCAATGTTCATTTGCAGACATAGCTAAACATTTGCAAACCAGCTTAGATCTATTTGCAAAGATGAACATACTGGGCACACAAAGGTGAAATTTGTTGAAGTTTAGAGTCTTTTCAGATTAACAAGTTTGTCAAGTCTGTGTTCTTGTTAATTAGTTTCACAATGTGATGTGTTAACAGTGGACTGCTTTTATGAAAAGTAATTTTGAACATATATTACTAGTGCTTTTGTCACCCAAACAGAAATTAGAACAGTATATCCTCTATTAACTTTTTCCTCACCTATAAGGGCTGTGATTTATTTCAAAGATTAGAAAAAAGTTGCTATGGCTACCACTGTTTTAAATTATCCTTTTATAGATGGGAAGCTGCAGGTTAAATGAATACTGTACGTGATTTTTAAAAACTCTATGAATTCTACTAAAATTCAGATTAGAATCTTGCTTTTCTTTTTTAAAAAAGAAAGAAGCTCAATGCTATGTCATTTTGTGTGCTTGAATGTACCCCATAAATATATACAACTATTATGTGCCCGTAATAATTAAAAATTTAAAAAAATTTAAAACCCCTCAGTAAGCCAGGTATTTTGCATTGAATCAATCATATCTAATTTACTAAGTCTTCTATTTTTCATATTCCCCTAAATATGATGCTAGTTAGAGGGAACCTGAGAAAACAAATTATATTTGTGGGAAGCAGGAATAAACAAGTTGAAGATGGTTTTAGAAAATCAAATAAGCTGCTTTGTAAAGGAATGATTTGGAGATTAAGGGAAATCCCTGGACCAGTCTTCCTCTTCTATTATCACTGTACAATATTTGCCCGGCACTGTCAATGGGCTATGAAGGAGATGAGGGATCTGGCTCTTATCACTTACTTCTTTCCTACAGTCTGACTTCTTATCCTTCTTTAAATCTTTGTCCCGGATTGCTTGATTGTATACTACTACTGTGAAAACTTTCAGAGGTGCTATCATTTTAGAAATGAGAGTTCAGATGGCTAGACCAACTTACGAAACTGAGCTATTTGAGAACATGGACCATGTTGTTTTTTCTTTTAATGCTTAGGACTGAGGCATTGCTTGGTACTGGAATCAACACACCAATGAATGAATGCATGCATGAATGAAACAACAAAAGGACTCAATTTTGAATAGATGAGAGTATCTGCAGAAAGTTTATAGATAATGGGACATTTCTCAAATAAATTCTTAGATGATGTACAGTTCAAAGAGGCTTCATTCTGTTCCACACCTTTCTTTTACAAGCATATAGAACATAATGCTAATATAACTCATTGCTTAAGCAAGAATGAATAATCTTATTTAAAATGCCTGTGATTTAATTAAGAAATATGCTAATGATGATTGTAAGAAATCTGCTACATCTTTTCACATTGACACTACTCAAGACATAAAAATAGTTTGTATTTGATTAGCAATACCAGGATGTGTTATAGAGCCTGTAGAACTCCTTGCTGTACTATGAAATTCCCAAAGTGTGATGGAATATCTTTCTTGATTGTTCCCATTACTGTGCAGAAACTTTTTAGTTTGATGTAGTACAACTTGCTTATTTTTGCTTTTGTTGCCTATGCTTTCAGTGTCAAATTTGAAAAAAATTATTGCTTTGTGGAAGACTAGTTAGTTGTTTATATCATTCAAAGATTTTAAAAATACAGATTATTTTTTGAGGACAGATAGAAATTATTTTCTGCTTTGTATTTATTGAATGTAGGTGCTTGTTAAAAATCAGAATGGAAATGTCCAATAAATGGTTGACTGTAAAAAAAAAATCATTGCTAAGACCAATGTCCAATGTCAAGGGGCTTTCCCTGTTTTCTTCTAGGACTTTTACAGTTTCATGACTCACATTTATGTCTTTAATCAATTTTGAGTTGATTTTTTTGTATGACGTAAGATAAAGGTCCATTTTCATTCTTTTGATTATGGAGATCCAGTTTTTCTAACACGACTTATTGAAGAAACTATCTTTTCCCCATTGGATATTCTTGGTGCCTTTCTTGAAGATAAGTTAATTGTGTATGGGTGTGTTTATGTCTGGATTCCCTATTTGGTTGCATTGGTCTATGTGTCTGTCTCTATACCAGTACCAAAAACAATATGCTTTGATTACTATAGCTTTGTATTATAGTTTGAAATCAGGAAGTGTGATGCTTCCAGCTTAGTTCTTCTTTCTTAAGATTGCTTTAGCTATTCAGGATCTTTTGTAGTTCCATATGAATTTTAGGATTGTTTTACTATTTCTGTGAAAAATGCTATTGCAATTTAAATCTGTAGATCACTTTAGGTAGTATGGACATTGTAACAATATTAATTATTCTAATCCATGTATATAGGATGTCCTTCATTTATTAATGTCTTCATCAATTTCTTTCCTCAATGTTTTTTTTTTTTTTGGTTTTCAATATACAAATCTTTTACTTTTGTGGTTAACTTACTCCTAAGTACAGATGACCCTTGAACAATCCAGGTTTGAAATGCATGGGTTAACTTAAATGAGGATTTTCTTCATCCTCTGCCACTCCTGAGATAGCACAACCAACCTTTACTCTTCCTCCTTCTTCTCCGCCTACCCAGCATGAAGACACTGAGGATGAAGACCTTCATGCTGATCCCACTTCCACTTAATGAATAGTAAATATATTTTCTCTTTTTTATGACATTCTCAATAACATTTTCTTTTCTCCGGTTTTCTTTATTGTAAGAATACTGCATATAATACATATAACATACAAAATATGTGTTCATCAATTGTTTATGTTATCAATTAGGCTTCTGTTCAATAGTAGGTTATTAGTAATTAAGTTATACCTGGATTTTTAACAGCTTAGTGGGTTCGCACCCCTAACCCCCACATTGTTCAAAGATCAACTGTATTTTTTGAACTATTATATATTGGGTTGTCCACTTAATTTATTTTTGGTTAGTTTGTTGTTAGTGTTTAAAATCACTACTGATTTTTATATGTTGATTTTGTGTCTTGCAACTTTATTGAATTCATTTATTATTTCTAACAGTTTTTTGGTGGAATCTTTAGGGTTTTTTATACATAAGATAATGTCATCTACATATGCAGAAAATTTTACTTTTTCTTTTCTGATTTAGATGTCTTTTATTTCTTTATCATGACTAATTTCTCTGGCTTGGATTTCAGAAGTGTCAAGAGGGGGCATCCTTGTCTTATTCCTTGTCTTAGAGGAAAAGTTTCAAATTTTCAGTCTTGAATATGATGCTAGCTATGGGTTTGTCATATATGGCCTTTATCATATCGAGGCATATTCCTTCCATACCTAATGTTTTAAGAGTTTTTATCATGAATGCATGCTGAATTTTGTCAAATGCTTTTTCTACATCTATTGAGATAACCATTTGATTTTTGTCCTTTATTCTGTTAATGTGGTATATCACATTTATTGTTCACTTATGTTGAACTATCCTCACATCCCGTAGATTAATCCCACTTGGTCATGGTGTATGATCCTTCTCATGTGGTGTTCAATTCAATTTGCTAGTGTTTTGTTGAGGATATTTGCATCAATGTTCATCAAGGACACTGGCCTGTGATTATTTTTTTCTTTATATTGTCCTTGCCTGGTTTTGGTATCAGGGCATTGCTGGCCTCATCAAATAACTTTGGAATTGTTCAAATTTTGCAGGTGTTTGAGTAAGATCTGTTATATTTTTTCATTAAATGTTTGGTAGAATTGACCAGTAAAGTCATCTGTTCCTAGTGTTTTGTTTGTTAGGAGATTTTTGATTACTGATTAAATAACCTTACTTGTTATTAGTCTACTCAGATTTTCTGTTTCTTCATGATTTAGTCTTAGTAAGTTTTACATTTTTAAGACTTAATCCATTTCTTCCAAGTTATCCAATTGTTGATGCATAATTTTTCATAGTAGTCTCATGATCCTTTGTACTTTGTGTCAGTTGTAATGCCTACTCTTTCATTTATTTTATTTGTCTTCTGTGTTTTTTCTTATTCTAGCTAAAGTATTGTGAGTTTCATTTCTTTTCAAAAAAAACTCAATTTTTTATCTTTACTATTATTTATTTTTATTTCATTTATTTCTGCTCTGATCTTTTTTTTTTTACGTCTTCTAATTTTGGGCTTGGCTTATTCTTCTTTTTCTAGGGCTTTGAAGTGTGAAGTTAGGTTGTTTATAGGAGATCTTTTCTTTTTTCTTAATGTAGGTATTTATAACTATAAAATTTCCTTTTAATGTGATTTTTGCTGCATCCCGTATGTTTTGGTGTGTTGCATTTCCTTTTTCATTTGTCTCAAAATCTTTTTGATTTCTCTTTTGATTTCTTCTTTGACTCATTGGTTATTCAGGAGTGCATTGTTTAATTTCTATATTGTCTTCATCCATTTTATCTTGTTAGAACAGAATACCATAGACTGGGTAATTTATAACAGAGAAAAATTTATTTAGCTCATGATTCTGGAGGCTGGGAGGTCAAAGAGCATGGCAAGAGCATCTAGTGAGGGGCTTCATGCTATATCATTCCATGGCAGAAAGAGGACGTGCAAGACAACACATGTGCCCATGAAAGAAAAAGGGAACTAAACTCATACTTTTATCAGGAACCCACTCCCCAAATAACTGACCCACTCCTGCAATAACAGATTAATGCTATTAATGTGATAACAGCATTAATCCATTCATGGGGACTCTACTCTCATGACATATTACATCTTAAAAGTCCCACCTCTCAACATTGTTGCATTGCAGATTAAGTTTCCAACATGCAAAATTGGGGGGACACATTCAAACCATAGCACACATGTTTGTGAATTTTCTAGTTTTCCTCATGTTATTGATTTCTGGTTTCATAGAGTTGTGTTCAGAGAATATATTTGAAATGACTTCAATCTTCTTAAATTTGTTGGGACTTATTTTATGACCTAAAATATTATCTATCCCAGAGAATATTAATGTTCACTGAGAATTCTGCTGCTGTTGGATGGAATATTCTGTGTATGTCCATTAGGTTCATTTGCTCTAAAGAGTAGTTCAATTCCAAAGTTTTTTATTGATTTTTTTGTCTGGATAATCTACCCATTGTTGTAAGTGGAATACTGAAATCTTGTACTATTATTGTATTGCTATTTGTCTCTCCTTTTAGATCTATTAATATTTGCTTTATGTATCTATGTGTTCTGATGTCGCTGTATATATTTTTACACTTGTTATATTCTCTTGATTGACCCCTTTGTCATTATATCTTTGTCTCTTGTGACTGAAACTGACTTAAAGTCTTCTTTGTGTGACATAAGTATAGCTACTTCTGTTCTCTTTTGTTTTCCATTTACATGAAATATCTTTTTCCATGCTTTCACTTTCAGTCTGTGTATATGTCCTTGAAACTGAAGTGAGTCTTTTATAGGGAGCCTATATTTGGGTCTTGTTTTTTTTAATGTACATTTAGCCCTTCTATGTTTTTGATTAGAGAATTTAATCTATTTACATTTAAAGTAATTACTGATAGATAAGGACTTACCATCACAATATTTTTAATTGTTTTCTAGCTCTTTTGTAGTTTCTTTATTCCTTTCTTCCCCTCTTGCTGTCTTCCTTTGTGTAGTGCTATACATTGATTACTTTCTATTTACCTTTCCTGTACCTTTTTATAGGTTTTTGCTTTGTGGTTACTGCGAGGCTTACATAAAACATCTTATAGTTACAATGATATATTTTAAGCTGGTAACAACTTACCTTTTGTTGCATAGAAAAATTCTACATTTTTACTCTTCCCCTTCATATTTTATGTCTTTGATTAAGCATAAAACATATCAAATTTACATCTCTTAAATATTATATACATTAAAAAGTTATTGTGGCTCTAATTTCTTTGAATACTTTTGTTTTTAATATTTATACTAGAGTTAAAAGGGTTTTATACCCACCATTACAGTATTAAAGAATTTTGAATTTTACTATATACTTATCTTTACCCAGTGAGTTTTATACTTTCATGCTTTTATGTTACTAGTTAGCATTATTTCATTTCAGCTTAAGTAACTCCCTTTAGCATTTCTTGTAAGGCAAGTCTATTGGGGATGAATTCTTTCAGTGTTTGGTTGTTTGGAAAAACCTTTGTATTTCCTTTATTTCTGAAGGACAGCTTATCTGGGCAAAGTATTCTTCCTTGGGATGTTTCCTTTTTAAGCATCTTCAATACATCATTCCATTCTCTTCTGGCCCTCATAGTTTCTGCTGAGAAATCCACTGATTGACTTATATGGGCTCCCTTTTATGTGATGAGAGTGTGTTTTCTTGTTACTTTCAGAATTCTCTTTGTCATCAATTTTTTTTTTTTTTTTTTTTTTT